>JACEVL010000143.1:1105245-1107745 GCA_020284085.1 Aporrectodea caliginosa
GTCCAAGGTCTTGTAAGCCAGAGAACAAAGTGGTGACCGGCGGCAAGTTGGTTGTATTGAGCGTTTTTACGAGCTGCCGCCATATCGGCTGCAGCCTCGGCCGTCCGAGAAGTGCTCGGTTGATATGAAGCGGACAAGGTTTCTGTGACCGTTGCTTCCCAACTTAATTAGGCTCCGCTCGGCTTGCCAAGGGATTATTCCTACGACTAATAAAAACATAGAATCTAGGCCTACTGCTTGGCTTACGGGGTTTTACGCCGCGCCAGTGACCCAATAGACGCCAGGGACTAATTAAGGGTTCCCGAAATCCTGCAACTTGCAAAGAATCATAGACAAGAGAGACAGAGGTATACAGAAACAGAGCTCTCTTGGGAGACTTTTATTGCGTATACTAGTAGAATCGTCACTATCAAGATTGCGGTCATACATTCGAAGCAAGTCCACAATTATAATTAGTAATTATATAATCCCCAATAAGTAATGATAAATACAAAATTAACATTATTCATTCGAATTTCATTGTTTATCTTTTAATAGTATTATTAATATTTATTGCCAGTTAGTAGTTACTACTTACTTGGTAACCTAGTTATTCATATTAGTAGTCTTGTTTGCGTTTTTCAGTTCAAATGTCTTCATTCACCCAATTAAATAAACAAACCAGCATGTTAAAACTGCTAGGCTCTAGTGAGCAATGTGTTTGTTGACAATATAACAAGCGGTCAAGCGGTCTTCGATTAATCGTTAAAAATAAATTGAATCGTTACAATTAATTAACGATTAATCGATTATTAATCGTTACCTTCCACAGTAATTATTAATTATTATAAAATGCTTAATTGTGTTGGGACGATCTCCTTTCTGAGTTCCGTAAATTCTCTTTTCCTCCACCCCTCTGGTCGCTCACTCACCACATTTCACCTGTTCAAGCCCCTCTGTCTATATTACTCTTCAGGTTTTCCATTAAAAATTAAAGTCTCGTCTTATCACTGATCCATCTAATCTGCCTTCCCATTTCTGTCAACATAAACGCAACCCACCGTAGGCTGTAGGCAACAGCTTCTCTGAGATTCTGACTGTTGCTCTCTCGAGATCTCGCTTTCTGGGAACGGGAAACCGAATGTTTCCTTACATTGTACGTGGCTTTGGACAACCGCTATGACTTGACGCAGCACTCGCGAATAATTAAGCTGGCGAACAGCTGTGCTTAGCTTTAAAGTAGCACTGTACATATTGTCCAGTTTATCAATACGTACGATTCCGAATTTACGATTAACATAAAGACAGTTAAGACTTACTATTGTATGTCTCCTATCAACGATGGTTACAGATCACAGTCTTCAAATAAAATTATGTCACTTTATTAAGTTAATCATTTGAAACTTTCCGAAATTAAAATCAGAAAAACAATTAAAATTAATAGTAGTTATTAGTGGAATAATTAAATCAGAAATTTCTTACGTCTAACTTCGAAACCCGGTTACTTTTCTTTCGAGAAGACATTTCAGTGCGTTTCGGTCAATTTTTGTTGTTGATTTCTGTCTTGTGCAACAGCTTCCCAATTTTTTGCTGCATTAAATTAATTGTGATCGAAGATTGTCTGTTCGAAAAGATTATCTTTCCAAGTCGATCTACAAAATGAATTTCGGATTGTTTCCAAGGCATAAAACAATTGGTGAAAAGATGACGTCATCGCAATTAAAGATGACGTCATGGAAACAATAATCTCAAAATGACGTAGTTAATCACCAAGACGAGCTAAATAAGTAAGTAACCAATTTGACAATGGGGCCAAGGCCATTCTTAAACTCTTTTGCCAGGGCAGCGTAAGTTGTTCCTATTATTAATCGAATTCGAAAACTTTTTCTAGCGTCGTTATCGCATTACACAGAGCATAGATAGTTGGTCGACTATAAGCCAAACCGAGTCGCAAGGTCGCAATTCATCGGACAGAACCAGTCTAGATCTATGGACTCCAAAGACCGTAACACAGGCTACACAGAATAAGCAATTCGAGAAAGATGAAACTTCAGTCCAGAACTAAACATAGATATCATAGATACTATAGTAGCATGCACAGAAACAGATAGCGAATGACAGGCCTCCGGCCAACAACCTATAGGACCTAGTGAGCTCTGGAACCCAGTACCGTTTTGGCCTGGGATGCATCAAAAGTAGAAGCATCTAACTGACAATGTGCTGTATGTTTCAGTCTAAGTGGTGAGAGATAAGTTGAATCGACACTGTATATTTCTTTGTAAACTATTAAACGCATTTTAAAGTGGGATCTTCTATGGGAAGCCAGTGCAGTGTTTATAGTAGACCCCATATAGGTTATATGATGGAGCTTGTGTGGTTTTCTATGGCTCTGGTCAAGGAAATCTGTAGTTGACGTCGGTCAGACCAGATTGACCCTTAGCCCGGCAGCTGGGTCCACCGCATACCCTGCCGGAGTCAGGAGCTGGAAAAAGGGTGTACAAATTTTAACTTGGTGTGGATA
>JACEVL010000143.1:1112745-1205245 GCA_020284085.1 Aporrectodea caliginosa
CCTTCGCCATTTGCCACCGCAACGAACCCCGCTCGTCAAGATTCGACTCTAGGAGGCGGCGGTGTGTTTCCTACTTGGCAGACGAAGTTCGTCTCATTTCGGTCTCGCTTGGACGCATGCCATGCCACGGACTCTTTCTTCCCTACACATCGTCGGTCCGTCGGTCGGTCGGTCTGGCAAGCAGGCGGGCGAGAGGGAGGAAGGACGGGCGGACGGACGGACGGACGGACGGACGGACGGACGGGCGAATGATGACTATGGACGGAGAGATGTGTAGAGCTGTTAATGTCTCTACGGGATTCCTTGGCTCGGCTGTCTCTCTATGTGCAACTGTTCCAGGGCGCCGCCGCCGCCACAGCATGCATCGCTGCCAAATGAGTCAAGTACGTGTAATTGAACGCCGCAAATAGGTTCCATATGGCCCGTTTTTGGGACACACCCAAGGGACATATCCCATTAATTTCTGCGTTCATGGGGCATATTAATATGTATGGCGTACATATTTGGAAGACATATTGCCTTTCATTTGCCAATCATGTGCTCCTTTATTAAGTCTACGTGTTTATAGCCTATGCTACCTTCAATCGGACGAGTATGACAGGATAAATTTATAACAGGCTATTATGAATGCCTGTGTAAATATACGCGTTAATTTCTCGGAAATTCGTCAATGTTGCGATTCTTTTAGGGAAAAGTGGTCTATCCACGGTGTTATTTGTATAATTTAAACCTTCAGTTCATCCCTAGTGTGCTCACACATTAACACTCCTGCGGCAGCCCAGGAGCGTTTTTCTCACATATATACAGAACAGCAACTACAGTGTCAAACAGAGAGAAATATACTCTATGCGAACCCAGAAACTAGGTTGTGACCGAATATTGATCCGGAAATCGGTTTGCGCCGGATTTTGGCCCTTGACCGATTAATTGGATTCGGCGCATCCCAGGACTACCGATTCAAGTACCAACAGAAGTTATATATTTGACCAAAAATAATTTTCTTTTTCATTAATATAAAAATAGTAACCTGTTTTGGCGACCTACTGCGGTAATCTTAATCTTTATCATTTAAAGTCCGTGTAAAATAATAAAATTCGTTTGAATTATATCTCGTGAGAATACAAGATTTTGTTGTTCAATTTCTACGAACGCGGAGTAAGAAACAGTGCCTAGAACCAAATAAAAGTAAATATTACCGATTAATCGGATTGAATCCGGATTCAGCAAAAAAGCAGGCCAACTATCCGGGTAATATCCGAATTCGGAAATCGGCAGAAAATGCCAATCGGACACACCGTACCAGAACCGGTTTGTTTCAGAACCCCAAGGAACTACGTGACAGCACAGTGCAACGATTTTCACCTTTTCCGACTTCGCATCCAGGCATTTATATTGCGCCTATATATAGTCGCCATGAAACCTGACATAGTGGCGAATTGCATCAGCTGGTCTCATCGGGCAGCCAAGGCCCAGCCATCCATCAGCTAATTGACTCCAGAGCCGCAGAACTGGCATCTGATCCAATTAAATATTAACATAAATCGTCGAGTTTCGTCCTCACCACCTTCTATAATTATTACCTTGGGCACTCGAGGCCTTGAGAGGGCCACCGTAGCCTATTCTTTGTCCTATCTCTCTGCTTCCCTGGTTGCTGATGTGAGCGTCGGGAATGTGGAAAGGCTGTGTATTGTGTAAGACTGATTAATTTCCAGGATGTGCCTTCAGGACCAAGTAGGTCAATATATATATATATATATATATATATATATATATATATATATATATATATATATATATATATATATATATATATATTTATATATATATAAACATATATTGTAGGTCTATATAGATATGTATATACACTGTGTCCGGATAAAAAGGGACCCCTTTTGTTATCATGAAAATAAACTAGTAAATATTCATCGATTTTAAAAATTCCAAAACCATTTTAATCCTGAGATAATTTGCTAACATGGTTCAAATGTAAAATTTCCTGTCATCAAATAATTACGTCATAATGACGTCATTTGCATCAAAATTTAAGTATGACAAAAAATTGTTGCGTCGGATGATCGGATCGTCGTAAAACGGAAATCCATTTAACAGAACCAGGCGGGAAAATAAGTGGAACTTTTCCCCGTGATTGTTTGCTGTCGGAAAAATTGTTGTTTGATATCCAGGGTACATTCGGATTATTACACATTCCAACAAGATGGCGCTCCAGCTCACTGAGCTCGTGAAACTGTTGAACTGCAGACAAAGGAGACTCTGGATTTCATGCCTCCTAATCTTTGACTGCCAAACAGCCCGAACTTTAATCCCGTTGATTACAAGATTTGGGGACTAATGCAATAGAAGGTTTACAGGACAAAGATCAGAGACATTGAAGAACTCCGTGCGCGTATTGTTAATGCATGGGATGAATTTGATCAGCTGGTTATCGCTGCTGCCTGTGGCGCGCTCGTCTTGAAGCTTGTGTTGAGGCAGAAGGTGGACACTTTGAGCACGCCTTGTAGTCTAATATTATTCAAATGTAAAAATTAAATTAAACTAAAATTTATAATTGATGAATGACAGTTTAAAATAATATTGAAAATTTTAGATGATTTTTGTGCCGTCCTTGACACTTGAATTTTGATGAAAATGACGTCATTATGACGTCATTATTAAATAAAGAAAAATTTTATACTTTATCCAGTATTTAGCAAATTATGTCAGGATTAAAATGGTTTTGGAATTTTAAAAATCGATGAATATTTACTAGTTTATTTTCATGATAACAAAAGGGGTTCCTTTTTATCCGGACACAGTGTATATATATATATATATATATATATATATACAAAACACAGAATATATGAGATATAAGAGACTTATCTGATTCAGTACCGGTTCTATATATGTAAGTAAACATATATCCGGTCTATAATCTGTCCTGACTAAATTTATATAGGCTAATGAATTAGTTTGCATGTATCGTCTTGATTAGCTGGTTATTTCTTTTATCGCGGCCTACTTACTTATTGACTGCAGGTGCACTGACCGTTTGCATCGTTTATATGGAATAATATTTGACCGCATTGCCTTTCCCATGCAGACGACATTTTATTTACATCAAATTACAATCGCCACCATATGACTGGCATCAGGAGCTGATGATGATGATGATGATGAATATTGACGATGATGATGATGATAATGATGATGATGATGATAATGATGATGATGATGAATGATGATGATGATGATGATGATGATGATGATGATGATGATGATGATGATGATGATGATGATGATGATGATGATAATGATATGTAATTCGTAATTTGTTATTGCAAGTGATGATGATGATGATGATGATGATGATGGTGGTGGTGGTGGTGGTGATGATGATGATGATGATGATGATGAATGATGATGATGAATATTGGCGATGATGATGATGATGATGATGATGATGATGATGATGATGATGATGATGATGATGATGATGATGATAGCTGATAGTACTTATACCCATCTCTTGTTTTAGGCGAAATTAATTATAATAATCAAATAATCAAAATCGACTTAGACGATTTGACATATGCATAGCCATCTATACTCGGAAAATGATTTAGTGAAGATATTGTACTACGTGAAGTGGCGGATCGAAAAAGACGAAAATATTGAGTTTTGAGTTGAAGGGAAGTTATATGCACTGCGGAGTATCTGGATTGAGATTCGCAGGATCTAGATTGCTGAGACGTCGTTTTAAGTGTGAAGTTCAGACAGGTACTGCTTTATCTTGTTTAAATGTCATGTAAACCAAAGTGCGGTCTAAGCAGCTGGTCGCAATAAAGAATATACTTACTTACTTTAGTTATTTAAATATAGGCCTATCGTAAGCTGAAGCAGAAAATCGCTAAGTGTAGACTGTAGAGTCGACGAAATTTACAAGAAGACGTTGAAAGACAATAAAATCGGTCGAAGAAGTTCAGTTTAAATCTGGAATAAAGCACTCCAGGAGAAACATAGCCTATACTTGGATCATATTTTTTATAGGTAGGCTACATATAATCACCAAATCTAGAAATGCCGTCGATCAGCCAAGACGCAGCATTCAAGAATGCATGATTTAGAGCTATGCCTATGCAGAAATGATTACGCTATAGCCTAAGCCCTACGACCTATACATTGCCACAGTCAACTCTGACAGATGGGCGAGGAAGTAATTGACGGCGTAGTGGAACTGTGGGCTTCTTTCCAAGCTGCTAAAAGATTAAAGACGACTTAAACTTTGACCTAAACTGTCTCTGTTGTTTCCGGGGTCGACCATAGAGAACGTACGGACTCCCGGAAACCTACTCTTGACTCCTCCTTTCATCGTGTCCACATTTGACATAAGCCTCCCCAATCCCCTTTCAGATTTCCGAAATAAACTCCTCAAACCCATCGTAAAACAGGCACCGGTTAAACCCGTCAGACGACACCACACTGTCTTCCCTTACCAGGCGCGGATTTAGAGGGGGCGGAGCCGGCGTACGCCCCCTAAACCTGCAGCAAATGTTCTCAAACTAAACTGACCTAAAACTAATATAACTGCAATTTGGGAATAGGATGTTTGAAGTAGCTGGACCGGCAGAATGGAGCTCTCTTACCGGAGCTCTCTTACCTACTTACCTGAGTTGCTAGCAGACGTTGCCCACGTGACCAATTACTTTTGCCGTGACGTCATTCACAAAGTTCATGTACAGACAAAATTTACGTAAATAGAAATTGGTCAATTTAAAAATATGTCGAGTGGTCCGCCGTCAAAACGGCTTAAACAAGCAGTTTTATCATTCGCGAATAAGGGGCCGTTCACATATTATATAACGCTCAAGGGGTAGGTGGGTGGGTTCCTGTTTTGTTAGCGTTATAGGTTTATGGTGGGTGGGGTAGGTTCAAGGTTTCGTTATATAACAAACTTTTTCAGCTTATGCTATTTTGCTTGTTTGTCTGACCATTGGACTTTCACTGTAATATTTTAATAAATATTCTTCATTACTAATTGTGTTTTAGTTACTTACTCACTCAGTGCTTTGCATAATATGGGATGTGGCTAGCTGGTAGGTAGCAGCGCTCTATTTCAAACTATTCGTCATCGGCTCGCTCGTCTGGCCTACCAATTGTACGGGACGATGAACTACAGCTGCCATGGGACTGACTGGACTAATTATGTTCTATAAATTGTAAAGTGTTTTAATATGGTTTGAAAACTTTTAAATGTCTGCTACACTTCTTCATGCTGTATTAGTTAGCTTTATTAATGCATCTTGCATTTCTAGTATTAAACGATTAATTTGCTAATTTGCATTAGTCTAGTAACTACATTTAATACAGTAGGCCTACAAACTTTTAACATAATCCAGTCACTATTAAAGTGCTATTAACTAACATTGTATTGTTATAAATCCTCGACAATATCAACTTGACAGTATGATAATAATAATAATGAAAGTTTCCAGTTGTGTAATACAATAAGGTCCACTGTATGTCTTTGAATGTGCTTATAGACTGGGGGTAGGGGGTAGGAAGCATATCTGTTATATAATATAGGGGTGGGGGGGTCACAGCTGCTGTTATGTAACGTTATTAGGGGTGGGGGTAGGCAAAAAATTGAGATTTTTTGCGTTATATAATATGTGAACGACCCCTAAGCCGACTGCCGTTGGTAAGACATAGGCCTATCTTAGGCCTAAATCTCAAAAGATGGCATATGATTATAATTTTGAAATTCGTCGTGCTGATTCTAGCTGCCGAAAGCGTTCAGCTGCCGATATTATGGACAATAATTCACATTTTGCTGCTCACTTCTGTCACGGCTTGCAGTGTTGAACGAGCAAATTCTAGTCTGCGATTTGTGAAGTCGTGTTTCCGAAGTACAATGAACGAGGACAGATTTAATGCACTCATTTTATTGTTTGTCCACAAGGACATCAAGTTAGACATTGATGACATTATCAATGCCTACGCCAGAAAGCATCCAAGGAGAATGACACTGCTTAATCCACTGGCATAATAATAATAATAAATAATAATATTATAATATCTTTTCTTTAATTTAGCGCCTGACAAACGCACTGCGCTGTACATTTACATGTTATGCAATTGAAACAATCTTAACTAATTAACTACTAACAGAACAGACAGCCTGTAATACATACTTAATTATTTTCTTTTTGGATCAAGGGTTGCATTATCAAAACCGATAACTGATTTATAATCGTTTCACTGTTAACGTTAAGTGGAGACCAGTTGTTTTATCTGAGAAACTATATATTTTTTAAGTTCCATAACATTTTCTATAAAAAGGATCATTATAGTTTTGCGTGATCTAATTTCATATATATATTTATATATATATATATTATATATATATTTACGGGATTGGATTGGTAGTAGGCCTATTTACGCCCCCCCCTAACCAGAAATCCTGGATCCGCCCCTGCTTACGGATGTCTGCACTCGGCACTCCAACGGAGCATAGGCTACATGTAGACGAAAGATCGGTTTCCTTTAGAGGAAGCGACTGAAGGCCAAGATAGAAAACGTAGCGAGGTATAAGTATAGCCTACTTATGCAAATAACGGTTATGTTAGTTACAGTACGCCTATGAGTATTTAACAATTTGTTGTAGGCCTATATTCTAGGACTATATATAGACCATACAGACCGTTGCCATATTTGACGATGTTAAACATTGTATACAACGATTGCATACAGTTTTAAAATAGGCTACTGTCATAGTTAATTTTAAAAATGTATGCAATCGTTGAATACAATTTAATGCATGTCAGATGCAAATAAAGACTACTTACATTACTTGTTTTGGAATTATATTAGAATGCTGAACTGAAACAGACATTATTAGCCTAAAGACATTAAGTCGGATTAGACGTGTATTTAATTAACGCATGCCTTCTATGCCTTTGTTGTAACCCAGCGCCGTATACAATTAGGCTCTGCAGCATCAATATCCCACAGCCTAAGCACAGGCATGCATGCGGAACTGAAGGACCAATGCTTAGCAACAGTGCTGTCAGTTGTCAACACCAGCGGCTTCTCATTCAGCCATTTACGACCACTGCAAGGCAGAGGAGCGAAGCGAAGTGGCGGTCGAGAATGCTGGCATAATAGCCCTCTGGCGGTAGGCAGAAGCCACCATCAGAGCTTACTCTTTTAATTCATCGTGAGGAACTGTGAACCTATAAAAGAAAGAATCCACAGAAGGGCATCGTAACAGAGGACAGGCATACATCACGCTGTAAAAGACTTCCAGGAAGTGGACCTTAAGGGCCCATAAATATATATATTGCATATATATATATATATATATATATATATATATATATATATATATATATATATATATATATATATATATATATATATAATATAAAAAAGGCCTATAAGGCCTATATATGCACAACACAGCTCTTCAGATCTTGTTGCTGTTTCTCTCCCCTCCCTCTCTCTTTCGCTATCTCTCTCTATTATTGTTTCTCTCTATTAGTAAATTGCCTGTCTGTCTACTGTCCCTGTCTATATAATTATATGTATAAAACTTGATATACACTGTGTCCACGATAAAGTAGAACACTAGACTTTGTGAAATATCTTGGTCAATTGTAGTATTATAGGTACTAAATTTGGCGCACATGAACTTCAGTTTATTCTATCTATACCCTGCAAATTTTATTATAATTGATGCAACGGTTACGAGGATATACCCTTATGAAATTGGGTGGTTCAGGAACCAAGTTACCGAACAGTAAAACATAACATAACATAACATAACGTTTTATTCGGTAACCAACTTAATACAGGTTCCAATTACATCATGTTTATACAATTATTGTCAGTTTACCCAGGAGACCCAAAAGGGGCCGAAAGTCCCGCAAGCCAGGGCCACCTGAGATCATTAGGTTCAAAAGATGCATATTGGCCATCAGAGTGGTGTACCAGAACTAACACAGTAAATGCTTAATTAACTAACATAAAATAATTATACATGAACATGAAAAGAGGTGAGAAAACAAGGTACATAGGCCTACAGATGCGTGCATCCTGACTCAGCACCAATTCTTCGACAGCATTGATATTTGTTTGCGTTCGTAACGCCCGATCTCGTGGTTTCCTTGCAACTGATCCGGTTGTGGATATCTTTTTTAACAGCTTGGTGACACCAGCTAGGACCAATTTTTCATTGAAAATTCTGCAACGAGTCTCCTTGCGCCATACCCCTTCGTCTCTCTCAACTCGATCCTTGATTAAAATCTTGTCCTCTGCGCTGAAAACCATTTCTTTACAACCAACTACTGTTACATAAAACAGGTCTCATAGTGTAACTGTTTCCGAAAATGACGCTTATAAACGACAGCCTATGATTGTATCCTCTGTGGTAGCCAGAAAAATGACGTCATTCTATGCGTTTTACTGTTCGGTAACTTGGTTCCTGAACCACCCAATTTCATAAGGGTATATCCTCGTAACCGTTGCATCAATTAGGCCTATAATAAAATTTGCAGGGTATAGATAGAATAGACTGATGTTCATGTGCACCAAATTTAGTACCTATAATAGTACAATTGACCAAGATATTTCACAAAGTCTAATGTTCTACTTTATCGTGGACACAGTGTAATTCGTAGTGCATATAAAGTACATAGGCGCTTTACCATGCAATATTAGGCCTATGATATACATACATGTTACCCAATGCCAGACATATATGCAATATATATATACATATATATATATATGCTCATATTTTTAGACCCTATAAATATATATATATACATGTATATATATATAACTTTGATCTGATCTACGCATTAAAACTTGACTTGCCCACATGGTTGATTTGGGGTGAGTCGATATCAAGACACCGAAATACGCCCAGTGGCGTCCAATGTTGTCTTTAATATTTTCGCTGCCGTGATGTATGGCCTACTGACCTGCCACATGGGCAGTAGAATATGCGCTCTGGTCTATTCAAGATTTCACATCTAGTAGGCCTCATGCTATTACCTTAAGCCTACAATATCGTGTCTTATAAAACGACTAATGACAAATTAAACTGAGGCCTAAACTATTACATTGTGTCTCGTTTGTCTTCGGGTTCGACTATAAAGAACGACCGCAATTACCTACAGTTGACCCCTCCCCCTCTCTCTCTCTCTTGCATTTGAGATTAGCCTACCTACTACTATCCCCATTTCAGACACAAATTCCTGAAACCTATCGTGAAACAGCCATCGGTGAAACGCAGCGGGCGACGCCACGCCTCCTTTGCGGATGTCCGCACTGAAACATAATACCACCAAAGACCTAGACATCATCATAGTCGTCGTCGTCGTCATCATCACCAGTTCCTGACGCCAGCCATTTGGCGACGATAGGTACGAATCTCCATTGTCCTCGGCCATTTGTCAAGTCCACTGATGCCCTTAGTGTTATAGTCCAAGTGATGTTATATCCTCAAGATCTAGATGTTAGGCTACGATATTGATCCTGCTGAGACAACTGTGCTACGGGGTAGGGTACTTTGATGCTGGCGAGTCCAGTCAAGGGGCTCTAATTAGATCCACGGAATTACAGACTGTCTGCTGTAAGTCATAGTACGGATGACTGCTTCAGACCCAAAATAAGTACCCATAAAAGCGACGTCAATGTGGGCATATAAGGAATTAAAGCGGACTCTAATTAATCAAAGATCTGCTAGGTCTGGGAACATGATCGTGCCTTCACATGCACCTGTCGGGGCGGCACGGGCAACATTAAAAGAAGAATAAAAACTTAACCCTCCGAAATTAGAGGAGACGGAGAAGCAGGAAGAAGAGGAAGAGGGAGGAGGAGGAGGAGGAGGAGGAGGAGGAGGAGGAGGAGGAGGGGGGGGAGGAGGAGGAGAAAGCAGAGGAAGAAGATGAGTAGGAGGCATTATTGCATCACTCCAAAAGATCACTCGTGCACACAGGTGCATATGCCAGATCTACAAGACAATAAGAGCAGGTAGCAGTGCCATGGCGGGTTCACGACCACACGTGGGACCCAGTCAACGGATTCCTATCATGAGTTGACAGATGACACCGTGATCAGAGTTCCACAACCAGGTTGCTTTGATAGTTATAGAGCAACGACAGGCGTGTCTTTAATTGGCCATTTGGGCGGCCATTGGATGCAATACTCCATCTTGCATAACTTTCTTTGCGGACAAGCTTGTGATGCGCACGGTCTGAATCACCTAATCTACATAGCCGACTCCACAGCCCAAACCCACACCAGCGGCAGGATTTTGGCAGTAGGGCCTATGGCCCCTTTCGCAGGATTGCATGACGATGTTCAGTGTTCATAAACAACACCTTTTGCTGTATTTAACCATTTGGCCGGGCATTAGTCATGCGCATGCGTTTATCGCGGTGACACTTCGCTCGTTAGAGGCAAATATATATCTCGCACCATATGTGCTTATCTATCCTACATGAATGAATGAGTCTAAACGGTGGTTTGTTTCCAGGGAAATTCCGCTCAGGCGGCTGTGCTGCTTCGGTCAGCATTGTGGACGGGGCTCGGGTCACGGGTGGACCACCAAGGTGGCGGCTGGCCTGGGCTAGAGTGAGGGTCAGAAATGGAACGTTAACAGATTAACGTTAACCTTGTGAGTGTGAGCATCACCCGGAACTGCTGCAGGGGGCTCAGCAGGGATGATGGCGTTTTCAATGGCTGTGAGGGAGGCATCAGAAACACATTGTTGACCCCAGACCCACATTTTACATCTTCTGCCTTTGCAGAGACGATCAAGAAAAAAGCAATAAATGGCACCGAATGTGATTCCAGTGAGATATTCTCTCGCCCCATACTGCGCTAAGTTAAAAGCCCAATCGTGCAAATCGCGAATCTGATGACTTCGGTGCGGTCGTCCTATCTTCGTTTCCGCCGCCGCAGATGTTTCGTCGATCTTAGCACGAAGCGTCGATCGAGTTACTTCCGCCCCGGCGCCTTATGGGCCGTCAGTTGGCGTGCTACAGATAGATCATTCCCGTAGAGAGGCAGTTATATCTCCCTCCCTTTGCCTCTCCTCTCTTCACTGCCGAACTTCCGGACGCTCAGCGCCATGCCTACTTCCGCCCTCATTCTCTCTCCTACCTTAAATCGGCACCGAGTGCATTATGAGGTAGACAAACACATATGTTGAGGCTGAATATCAATTGAACATGATGCATGTATGATGTCAAAAAGGCCCATAACAGTTGATGAGGACATGCTATTTATAGTCAATGCGCATAATGTGTAGGAATAAAATAGGTTGATAAGGGTTCGAGACTTTACAGCGTTGCTTAATTCTACATTTAAGTCATCTTCCCAACGATTTCATTAACGGTAGAGCAGCGCTGTCTAGGCAACGTCCCTCCGGTCAGTGTCATTTCGTATTCCTCAAAGGCAACTGAAACTGATCCATCTATGACGGACTCAAGCGGCTCCTGCCGTGGTCGCGTAAATTATCTGGCGTTCGTAACCGTATAGTCTTCATGGTACGTGAAGAAAGCCTCTGGTATTACGGGCGCATCATTCAATGGCCGTACAAGGACGCCTTATCTTAGGAAATCGGTCAGGCCAGAAGAGCCTGCAGTTCTTTAAGGTGGACAGACGCTGCTAGAGCGGTTTCTTCCCTGAAAGGCGCTATATAATGATCATACACACATACAATCATGCATGTATAATAGGCAACTCTTCCAGGAATCTATTTTAAGGCACTGTAGTCTGTTGAAGATTTATGGGCGTTAGGGCTGAACGCAGACTGCAGCCTATAGCGCCTTCCACTGGTAAAGCTACAGCATAAAACACAGCCTATGCAGACCTGTAGTCAGACGGGTCAGAATTAGTATATCACATGTCAAAGGCCCACAACACACAGGGTCTACACGTATAGACCAGGCCTAGAGGAGTATATTAAGCAGGCACTGCAGCATTAACATATGGAACGTCAGCAGAGGGAGAAGCGCAGCTGGTTAATGAAAGACACATCTAATGATAATTGCCAACGAATTGTTGCCAAATGACCACCCTAAAAACACAAGACTCCAAGCTAACATCATGAATCATGCTTTGCACACATCAAGGCTGCATTCAACAACCATGATCATCATCATCACACCCGGCCATATAAAGACCTAATATAGGCGACACACATGATGTAGATCTGTAAAAACAGGTTTTTTCCATATAATTAATTAAATCTAAGCAATATATGCATAATACTACACTGCAGATGCTGCTGCTGCTGCTGCTACTACTACAACTACTACTAATAATAATAAAAATAACAATAATACTTTGGACTCACATTTCTATATGACCTAGCACGTGTCAACATTTTTAATAATAATAGTAATAGTAATAGTAATAATAATAATAATAATAATAATAATAATAAAAATAAAAAAAATAATAATAATAATAATAATAATAATAATAATAATAATAATAATAATAACAACAACAACAACCACAACAAAAAGAATTTAAAAAATGGCAACAGACATAGGCTTAAATTAATTGACCAATATCCATAGTTTAGCTTTGATTACTCGATTAAATTCGATTCATTTGGTATCTGTTACATAAAGCATGAAAAACTGCTAAAAATGTAGTCACTGAGTCAGTTATTACTTTCTTTCTACAAAAAGCCAGTGATGTAGTCGAGTCCACCTAAGCCGAGTCCGAGTCAAGTCCGAGTCCACCTAAGCCGAGTCCGAGTCGAGTCCGAGTCCAGAGTTGCTCGAGCTCCGAGTCCGAGTCCGAGTCCGAGTCACAAAAGATCGAGTCCGAGTCCTTCAACACCAAAATACACTGATACAAGCAATTTAATGGCATAGAAAAATAACAGCACATTAATGCTGAAAGAATTATTATTATTATTATTATTATATATTATTATTATTATTATAATTATTATTATTATTATTATTATTATTATTATTATTATTATTATTATTATTATTATTATTATTATTATTATTATTATTATTATTATTATCAACATCAACATCAACATCATCATCATCATCATCATCATCAAACTGTCTTTATAACGCGCCGAAACAAAAAGAATCCTGCACAAAAGGAAAGGAAAGTCTCATCACAATAAATCTTAAACAGGGTCTTAAGGCTATTTTTAAAGAGCGATAAATGTAGGCTAATGTAGCCTAATGTAATTTGTCCGCTACAACTTTTGGTTCTGAACCTCAGCCATAATTCTAATTGCAAGAATATATGAAGAATTAGGCCTACTGTTTGAAAAACTGATTTCTAAACAAGTGAGATTAGACTTGAATGTACATTTTTTAACACTGCTTTATTGTTAACGCATCTATATCTAGAATTCTAGATACATGCTACGGCTCCTAAGGAGCGTGCGCAGAGGGCTGCAAAATCGCCAGATGTTGTATATATTGTCTGTATCTGTTAATGTCCAATTGCCATTCGGCTAGCAGAGTTGCACGAATGGGGTATTCCGCTAGGTCAGAAGAGCTAGAAAGTAGAAACGGATCAACTCTCCCTTTGATGTCCTTGATCATCAGACGCTCGGTTTTAACGGAGCGATTCTACCCCGATACCCCCATTACTTGGGGTATCGGGGTGAAGAATTCTCAGCGGCTGCAAACTCCAGAAATTCTGACAAACGGGCCTCTTGGACGCGTCTGGCGTACTCATTAACTCCGATGTGTGCAGGCACCGAAAAATATCGTCTCTGACTGGGTGGGGTATGATCACCCGATCCTCTTTGAACGACAACCTCCACTTATGGCTAGCTCGTTGATATCTAATGGGCTCTTTAGTTTAGAGTTTAGACTACCTATTTTGAACGCGTAAGTAAGCAAGTATAAAAGTCGTATTTTATCGCGAGACAAAAAAATTAATTGTGACTCGGAAACCGAGTCATCGAGTCAAATTCGAGTCCAGGGTCTTCGAGTCCGAGTCCAAGTCCGAGTCTTGACCATCCGAGTCCGAGTCCGAGTCCGAGTCCACCAAAATCGGTCTCGAGTCGGACTCGAGTCCTTTGCCGGACTCGAGTACTACATCACTGCAAAAAGCTTTAATCATTTCACATGCTAAGAAGTGAAGATGACATGGGAATCGAACTACTTATTGCAATGAACTGAAGACACTTAATTTTGTCACCATCTTTAACTTTTCCATCAGCATTTACCTTAAATGCAAAATGATTGCTTAATTTATCAAAGTTTCACATTATCATTGACGCCATATTGTTTACTCACTGACCATGTAAACAGCATTTGTAAGTCATCATATATGTTCATTCATGAGTCGTGACACACACAGAATTAGACATTATGTGCCCATGTCTAGGGATATCTCTGGCAAATGCATTGGTTTCCAGTTGCCTAGATTACTGTAGCTTATTTTTTACTGGTATCAATAAGTTTAACATGCTGAAGCTGCAGAGTGTTCAGAACTCTTTGGCTAGAGCCATAACTAATATCCAAACATGAACATATAACCCCTGTGCTTAAATCTGTGCACGGGCTTCCTGTTCAGCAAATAATTAGTTTCAAATTGGGGCTCATAGTTTTATAAAACTTTTAACTCTGACCAGCCATAGTACCTAAAGTCAGTTCTTATTTCCCAGCATTATTCAATGAGGTAATCTGATTATCTTTGTCTGGTCACACCTAAATCAAGAACTATTTTTGGTGAATGAGGTTTTTTGTTTGCTGGAACTAGTTTTTGGAACGCTCTCTGTGTCTGTCAATTCTGCTCAGTCCTTGTGTCATTTCATTCTCAACTTAAAACTTACCTCTTTCAAATTGTTTATCCACTGTCTTGCGGACTGATCTTCTGGCTATTGACTTGAATACGGCTTGGTTTTGGTGCACCATTGGTTGATGCCTTGTGCATTAGACACTGGAGCAACAGAAGTTACTAATTACATTATATATATATATATATATATATATATATATATATATACACACAAATGATGTATATAAACTATACATATAGCACAACATGTAACAAATTTCTGGCCTATATATATTTCTATAGCAAAGCAACTATGACATCATCTCCATAATTATTTAGACTTGTACCAAATTTCTGGTATTATATAGGGTTGGTTTCAATGGTTTGATGGCCTAATGGTTAGAGAGTTCAGCAGCCAATCCAGATGTTGATGTTCAAATCCTTGCATGGACAGAATTACGGATTTCGTTCCGATATAGCGACCCCTAGTCAATTCAGCTGTAAACAGATTTAATCATACACCATCAGTGGGAAGAATCAAACAGTGAGGGAGATCAATGGGTACACTCCCAATAAACAGAGGCTAAGAAAATGAAGCTATTAACACTTCATCACTCTTAATGTCTCCAGAGGCTTGCTTAAATGTGTGCTATTCTTAAATACTATTTTTCTCATTCATATACACATATGTATACATATATAAGTATATATATTTACATTTATTCATATTTATTATATATTCATATATAGATATATATGGTGTTTGCTGCAGTGAAGCAAAATTAGATATGCTTTGTATATAAATCAGGAAAAAAAGCAATTATGAGTTTTTGAAAAGGGTTTTTCATCACCATAACATCGTACCTATTTTCGTTCCTTCTCAGATGAAAAGCAATTGATTGACATTAAACATCTGAGTCCAAGCGATTGTTTACTCTGTGTATACGACTGCATATCCGACCAGAAACACGGGTAGGCCAATCACGCATGCAAAACAAAAAAGAAATTAATTAACGGAAGCAGTCCTGCACTAATTGAAGATTCACAGAAAGCCGATTACAGTTACCAATGATTAGTCGGTCATCAGAAAATAATCATCGAGATCAGGATTATAGGCAGACCACTGAGACCAGTGAATGCATTATCACAGTGACCTGCAAATACTGTAGATCACTCACTGTTATTGTTATTATTAGATAACTTATCAACTCTATCCATAATACAATAAACAAGTAACAAATAATACACCTAAAATATGTACAACATAAATTTTTTTAAATCTTATAAAGTGGTAGAGCAAAAAAGAGACAAATGTCCCTTGTAAACAACATGTCATGAAAAATCCGACCAGTGTGATCTGTTAAAAGTCCTAGATCTGCATGATGGGTGAGTGGATGATAAATGGGATGGATCTGCAGACAATCAATAGATCAGTGGAAGGAAACATCGGTTGATGAACCTGCGGAAATATGCAATGATTGGATGAAAGGCTGGATGAATGCGTTTGATAGGGAGTTTACAAGTAACAAGGAAAAACATTTGAATACAATTATAACCTGCAGGTATACGAGCAACTCATGGGTATTCTTAAACTGATGAATAAGGTAGCCTTATTTTAATAAACCTTCCAATGGTTATAACAGGTATTCAAGCATTTCCTGCAATTGTTTATAAACTGCCAGGCTGCCATCCAAATTGACAATAGTACACTATTTCTCCAACTAGTTTTTTTATTTCTGAACTATCACAGAAGCTTTTTTACAATTTCAATACGGGTATACCGGTACACCAAAGACAATTCAAGCAACAGACTCACGATGGTTTTCGAACACACACAGCCTGATTCCACCAATAAAAATGCTGATGAAATTTAGCTAACAAATGTCCACTGCAAATCTAGGTGAAAATCGTTTCAGCAAATAAGTAATTCTACAACATCAGCAGAAGTAACTCTGCTTGCCGCACGGTGAAAACAATGCTTGATGCTGGGAATGAAAAAATGCATCAAATATGAACAAAAAATGTACAAGAGCAGGTAGAATTCAAACATCAAGAGCATCTATGAACGAGTTTTTGCTTTTTCCATTTCAACAACACCGGAACAATGATCGAACACAATTAGTCTATTTCCGTCGCATTTTTCAGATTACCAAAACTGTCCCATAACTCACACACAAGACAATTCGGAAAGAGCTCTGCATTCTTCTCCAAGATACAGTCTTCATCCAAGTCAAGTGCTCTTTGTCTGCCACTGAACCAGTAGACATTGAAGGCATCAGTCGAACGGCAATCGGAGGTCCAAGGCAACTTTGGTTTGATGATGTTGAGAAAGAAACGCTACGTCACTGACAGATGTTGCTGAAGCTAGAGGATTCGTGCAAGAGTGATGGATAGAATGAGCATCAGACAGAGATGTAATGTTGCAGTTAATGAAGAAGCTGAACAGTGACTGTCAGGTTCCTGGAATAACAGCAAAAAGGAGAATGCAATGTCCTGTAACAAAACGTTAATTTAGCAACTTTTATTTACGTTAACTAAGGATCCTTCATATAATTAATATTGGCATCTTGTGAATTACAATAGTGGTGCTTTATAGGATTCTACTGCTATATATATGGTAGTCCAACCTAATTATTCGCAATCCAATCATAAAAAGATGAGATTTAATCTACCCTAATTATTTCATCAGTAATTGAATCATAAAAAGATTAGATCTAGTCTAACCTAACTTTGAGTAAATAATCATATAATCGCCGATCTGGTTAAAATCGTCAGTAGCAATGTCTGATGCAAAGAGACACTTACGTGTGGATTGTCTTTGTAACAAGGTGGCCTTCGTCGGTAGCGAACCCTGATACAGTAAGTTTTAGTCTCATCATTTACCTCAACCAGAGGATCAGAACGTACCCAGAGGTTAAAGAAATCAACAGCAAATTCTTATAAACACAACATATAAAGTATATTGGATACTGTGGGGTGGGGAGATGACTGAATGGTCACATGCTGGCACGACGATGAGAAGGACACGGGTTCAATACCCGCTAGCCCCATAAGGTTGACTCAGTGAATGGGTCGAGTGTCAGTATGTGTTCCTGTATAGTGCCTGTGATATGTAGAACTTCCGGTCATCTTTGTCCAGTAGGGTGATGTCGTGAGGTTGGGGAAGGAGGCTGTGCATGCTTTTCTGGGTGGCAGGAACACATGGTATTGATCAGAACATAATATAGCCTTGAACAAGCAGTCATCCGCCATGCTTGCTAAGTCCGAGCCACTCAGGGCATTGGAGGGGAGGAAGCCACAGCTAATTATAAGTAATCCAATCAAAAAAAGACTTTTAGATCTAGGGGCCTAAGCAAACCTAATTACAAGTAATCCAATCATAAAAGCATTAGATCTAGTCCACCTAAATTTCAGTAATACATTAATAAAAAGACTAGTCTAAAACAATTATCAAAAATCCAATTGTACAAAGATTAAATCTAGTGTAACCCAATAATCAATCATATATGAGCCCAGAAAGAAAAGATTAGATCTAAACTACATTAATTATCACTCGTCAAATCAAACAACGTCTGTGGAATTCATTTAATTACGCAGAGGACAACATTCAGTGGTACACAAAGTCTGAAACGTTAGACTTAAAAGGATATCTTCTTCAGAGGTTTCAAACACTTCGCCTTCACTACATCCACAACGTTCTCCATCAACGGAAACCACCAGCAAGTTGGTTCCTTCCAGCTGGAACGTTTTATATGGCCTACATGGAAGACACAACCACCAAGCTATCCATTTAAAATCAAGAATCGCATACATGAATGCACAACAACTGGAAACTGTGACCTGAAAGGATATTTCTAATAAATGCTTAAAAATTTAACATATTTCAAACACAGAAGGAAGTCATAATCAAGTTACCTTGAAAATGAATGCACAACAGCCAAAGAGTTTACCATAAAAGTAAAGCACACTTAAAAATTAGAACACATGAAAAATGAGAAAGTCACAATCAATCATAATTGTAATTTCAAATTTGCTTGAGCATTGAATAAGGCTAAGCTGTTATCACTAGCTTATTCACAGGCAATCCGTGTAAAGTAATATTGCTCAGGCAAGTACAGTCAGAGTGAATGCCAAGTTCAGATCTAGTGGTCAGGCATGTGAACAGGCAGATGCTATAGTGGCTAGCATTTGGAATTGAAGCAGTGAGAACACTAGGAAGAGGAGGATCTAGTTATGATGTCAAAGATGAATGCACAGTAACAAATAGGTGCACTTCAAACACATTTAATAAAGTTATAAAAATGTAGAGATTGTTTGCCTGAATATATTCATTAAATTGACTAAAGACTATATAAATCTTTAGATACAATACAATACATTACAATAAAGAAAATTTTTTACTGAACTAACGTAATCAATGTTTTATTTACCGAGTGCAATTGTTGCACTCAATTGCATTTGAAATCTCTGTTTCATTGAGACGATACTGAGTCATGGCTCTGATGCAGGGTTCCTCTTTCGGAGGAGCTTCCGGAATTTCTTCAGCAGCCTCCACTGAAGTAAAATGACCAAAAATTACTTAATATAGCAACTAATCACACCTGCATAGGTCTGCTAAATAGCCAAGCTTTAGCTGTGAGTTTCTCAAAAGTGTTATTTATGATACATACATACTTATGCTGACGTAAATTAAACAAGATGACAAAAGATGTATTACAAAAGATGAAAAATCTGCCCTAGACAGCATTTTTAAGTTGTTCAATTCATAAGCTTTGTCGATCACCAGAGTATAAGTTCATGTTACAATTTGTTAGTGTAGTTCATGGGTGTCAACGCCCCTTCCTTATTTCTATTTCCATACACAGTAACGTTGACCATCAAAGCATGAATCGAAACCAGTAAAGAAATGTTCAAGGTGATGATTGTGCAGTAGTGCATACAGATTTATGCATCTTACACATATTAATGATTCATCATATGTTACACAGTGATTCCATCAAATACCGTTTTAACTGTGTTTAAAAATGGTGTACAGTAGGCAATTCCGTGGGCAAAATTAACTCAGTGGGCAAGGAATTCCACAGTTGACCCACGAACCAAAAAAGAAATCTGTCTGTATAATGTGCAATATGTACTGCAAGATCTAGCATGATGATCGTGTATTTCCAGGTTCATTGGTCCATGTCTGCGTTTGTCACTAGTGGAAACTGGAATTAGTTCTGGGGTCCAATGTGGGCCAATTAACGTAGGTCAAGAGTACTACCGTATTCCAAAAACAAATGACAGGAAATTCTGAGAAACACATCATAATTTCGGATATCCGACACATGGCGTCCAAAAAACACATTGAAAGACGAAATCAAACAGAACCAGAAATAGAAACCAAATCTATAAAAACACATAGAATTTAATAAGATACTGATATTCTCAGCAATCTGTGGCTCAAAGATGTATATCAAAATGCAGTATGCAATAATATATGTTTATTACTGCAAATTATTGGTTTCAATAAAGAATATTTCTTCTTTCTTCTTCTTCAAAGTTAGCATTCACTTAGGCATAAAAGCATAAATAATAAGTGTATGCAGCTGTGAATAAAGCAAATAAAGTTAGTCAAACCACTGTACATGCAGAAGCATCGAGGAAAGACTTACCTATGTCTCGAACTTGTGCAAACAGCCAGCTTTAGAAACAAATGAAATAATCTCTCAGCAAAGTTTAAAAAATATCAACTGGTGAAAGTCACACTCAAGAATCACAGATGACATGAAAAGATTGCTTATGACACAATTCACTCTAAAGCAACTTCTGACAGTGACTTGTTCATCAAGGAGTCTTTCTGTTTCATCTGTGAGGCATGTGTGCAACAGCATCACAATGAATCTACTGAAGCAATTAGTGTATGGCATTACAAGTACATTTATAAAGCAATGCCAGGTCAAGTAACCTTTATGCATTAATTGAACATTCATGCTATCTTTATTTCCCAAACATCTTGCCAAAAGTCATTACACAGCATATGCTCAAATGATTATTTCACCAGGCAAGCATACTACAACTGGGCCACTGCAGATTACAGATATGTCTAGCAATGAAAAACAATAGTCAAACATAATTTAAGACGTCCATTTAGTTGTTGCAGCAAGCAAAACCGGTCTCTGTGGTTACATCACATGTCTATGTAAGAGTGCAAGACATGAACGTACAACAAGTACATGTATATCAATAATGATGACTGGACCACCGTGCGATTTATTAAACATATTCAGCTTGACTAGGATATTTAAATCTGTTTTACAACCATATTCCAGTGAATTTATGGATTTCTGAAAGGTGCTGTACACATACTCAGTTGCATAAATACATACATACAGTGAAAAAGTCATTATAGCATCTTATGCAGAATCAAAGGCTTTGCTGATGCTCCAAAGTCAACCATTTCAAAAGAAAACTTGAGATTAAGAAAAACAGCTCAGAACGCAAAGAATTTGAAGAGGAAGAGTCGACTCAGCCTTTCATTCACCAGATGGCGTTGGTAAAATGAACAGTACGACGTGATGGGCGCCTTGCATGGCTGCCAAACAGTTAAATTCAACTCTTGTAATAACTCGTGATCATCCGTTCATGCTATGAATCGTAATCATACTGCGGTGTGTCAGTTTGATAATATAAATGAAAATAATTACTAGCAATATGAAAACTACAAAAGCAATAGTGTTACCTGTAAATGTTCATAAGACTGAGGTATGACCTAAAATAGCAACCACATTTAAATTTACCTTTGGATAATTTCATTAAACAAACAAAAAACTCAAAGATGCTTATGAGATATTTCATCTACAATACAGCTTCAATTTCCAAAAAATAAGCTGGAAACTAAATCGTGAAATGCAATCAATTCGATCCATTTTGAAACCTCTTGACAACCAATGAGACTCACCAAGTTGATGCTGTTGTCCACCAATTCAGTGATAAAATTTCATAGATGAATGGCTGTCAAAGAAAAGATTGCAAAATTTACATTAAAAACTATAAATCATCAGTTATATACAGTGTTAATCACTCAAAGCAATATTATTACAATAATATTTAACATGATTGTAATGATATTACCTTGTCATACAGACTAAGAATTTAAAACCAAGCTTTTTATAATAATTATGTTTATTAGTCTTTCACCATCTTTGCATCATATTCATTTTATTTATTTTTTAAAGATTAATTACAAATAATATCAGGTACTAATTTAACTAATATCTATTTAAGATATAAATGATTTCTCAGTTGCAAAATGATTTGACATTTATATAGAATATTTTAACTATTAATTGATCATGTTTATATTAACAACCCAATAAATAACTTTTAAATAAAAAAACTATTGTTACTCATGTGCTTTAATTTGAAGTATGAAAGTAGATGGCTAAAATAATCATGTTAAGTGCAATACTTACTGGAAGAAGTCTAAATCCAGCACTATTGCCATTGTCTTCTACACATACTTCTTGAAAGTAAAGCTTTGTATGCCTAAAATATACAGAAAACTTTAACTTCAAAAGTCAAAATGAAAATTCTAAATATCTTTGCTGACATTATGCAATGAAGTGCATCAAGGCAAGCTCCATACAAGTATATATGAACAATGCCCTTGAAAGAGCATAAGTGACTACTCTCCATCATTTTTTCTTAAAAGGCACAATGCAAACTAGTTAATACAAAAAATGTATAATTTATTATAATTAAGTAATTGGCAAATATACATCAATGTCCAATGAACAAGGGCTTCCTCATACAGTGGTTTAGGTAATAGCAGATCAAGAGTCTAAAAAGTGACAGACAAGTAGGCCTATGCAAGGTTGTCACACTTTCACAGAACATTTTAAAATGAATTCTCTACTAATCAGGATTTTTGATGACCAATGAACTATATGTCATCAAGTTTTTCATGCCTTTCTTGCACTCTACAATTCCTTAAGCTTATGCTTCACAACTTCACATGAAATATTCAATTTCTACGCACGAGTGGATGACTTTCCAGACTTCCAACTATTGGTTTAACTTTCTCTTACAGCAGCAGTTCCCAAACATGTCCTTAGGCACACCAAACCTCGTAATTTTGTGTGTGAATAATGGCAAGCCATATGCACCTCTGGCCAAACATAATTTTTGAATAGGGCTATGGCCCTGGTCTCTCCAGAGTTGATGCCTTGCACAAAGAGCACCATTGTAACATGCCTCATAATAACAATAATTCTGATATACGAAAGATCACTCCAAAGACCTGCATTGCTCCTCCTTAGCCATGATAGAAGCTCTGCTGTAGATGGCATATGCAGCCCATATCCCCTGAAGATGGAATACATAGCCCATACCCCAAATGGAAATGGAATTTTTTCCTGGCCAGGCGCCCTTGTAACGGCATGGCTTTTACGGCGCCTGGCTACGCCCTTGAAGTCCGTACATAAACTCAACACCAGTAAACTCCAACATGTTAGAAATTACTGAACAACTTCTGCATTTAGACAAAACAATTTGCCAAAACAACAGAGAAGGCCAATTACAATAGAATAGTTGATGATGATCATCATGATGAGGATGACAAAGATGAAGTCAAAGTGATGATGATGAATTTCAGACACAATAAGACTACCTTTCAAAAACGTTATCATTTATCAAGGCGGCCATAACTTCAGGATCCTTATGACCAAGAAACGTTCCAACCTGCATTGAACAGAAATGTTAATTCAGCACACTGCTTGGTCAGTTAATAACAATTATAAAGGTCACTGTCATTACTTCAGTCACCACTGCAATAAAACTAACTGCTAAAAAGACAGGATTAATTTAAACAAATTAATACTTGCATTGAAACTCTATAATGTATTGCATCATCAAATAATTTTTTCCACTTCTGTATTAGTAATTATTAATTATTATTTTTATTATTTTACCCAAGGGATATAATCCAGAGGGGGTTGCAAGCTACTTCAAACAAGAAAGAATGCATTTCTGGGATGGCTTGTTATTATTATTATTATTATTATTATTATTTAATTAGTAGCTTCTGTACCATAGTGAAACTGTAACCCAGAAGATCACTTTGGTGTAACCTTTGCTACTAAAACTACAAAACTAACACACTGCTACATGTAGTTCCATGATTTTGCAGCTTAGCGATCAACTCCACACATTACAATAGTAAGGAATGTATTAATGTTTGAGTTCTATTGATAAAGAAAAATTGTTTAGCCTAATACACTACATAGTACTCTAGGTTGAAATTTCGATCATCCCAGCCGGCAAAGTGAAATCATGAGACGCAGGTTATAATGTTGAGTAATCATTGGTGGAAACAATCAACAATATGCACTTTCTATTTTCAACCAAACACTCAGTTGTACACCAACAGAACTCTGGGTCCAACATTCTTCTAAATGTTACTTAAGGTAAACACAAACACTTCCTGTTTTCTGTGTTGCTAAATCGTCATTTTACATTGCAAAGACATTAACATAACATTTTATTCGGTAACCAACTAAATATTGAGGTAAGAGGTGAAGAAGAAAGCCAACCAAATTTTCAAGGTAGTCCTCATTCGATGAAACAATGTAACCACCGTCATCCACAATGTAACAAACCGATAAATCCGATGCAGAGCATTCGCTCAAAAAACTGTCAAAGAAATCATGAAATCGCTGGCCTGTAAGTTGGACACCAACAACTACAAAGAAAACATTGAAACATTTGTTTAGTTTGATGGCTAAAATATTAGAATAAATGAAAACCAAATAACATTTTCATTGTCTTGAGAAAAGTTCTAAGGTACTAACAGTCGCTTTTATTCTGCTTTTAAGTCATTTGGTGACTCCCTAGAGCCCTGCGCCGGCCGCGCCGCGCCGCCGTCGCCGACTTTTCTTTGGCGCATTTTTGTGGATCGGCGCGCCGCCGCCGCCGCCGCCGATAATTCCTCGGCGCGCCGCCGATGCCACGCTGATGTGTTTAATTCTTTTGTTGCATTTCTCATGGCTTTCATGATTTATCGATAAAATTGTTGCTTCAGTGGGTAATAGAAGTAGACACAGACAGACAGAGAGACCAGATAGACAGGAACAGCCAGACATACAGAGACAGAGAGACACAGGCGCATACACAGACAGACAGACAGGCAGTATTAAGCCGTAGGCTTTGGGCGAACCGCCCCCGCGCCCCTCCTGGTTGTATGCCGGCGACCCTCAAGACCAGAGTAGCCCGTCATGGTACGCTGCCATAACAGGCCACGGGTATGCCATGGCCGAGGTTTAGTTCTTTTCTTAACCCAAATAATGTGCTTCCCCAAGTATTGCTGTTCTTTCTATTTTAAGGTGTGTAAGTAGGAAGGGGCTGGGTGGGGTAGACAGATAGCATCACCACTGATTCACCAGGCCACGGAAGATTGGTATGACTGGTTTAGGGTTATAGAAACACTATGGCACGAAGCGCAGAAGATCAGCATGGACGCGGGATCGATTCCAGCTACCCTCCCAAAGGTCGACTCAGCCTTTCATTTGCCAGGTGGCGTTCGTAAAACGAGCATTAGGACGTGGTGGGCGCCTTGCATGGATGCAAAATAAATTCGACTCATGTAATAACTTGTGGTCATCCTTTCATGCTATGAATTGTAATCATACTGCGGTGAGTCTGTTTGAAACAATAAACGAAGATTATTATTATCATCATCATCGTCGTCGTCGTCATCATCATCATCATCATCACCTGCTAATTGTGTCCTGGCCACCAATTCGTTTACTAAAGGCTTATGGCGATCTTAGAAAGTTAACGTTTTTTTTATAGTTTTTATATTAATTTCAGTAAATGTCAATTTCAAACACGACTCAAACTTAGGGCTGGTACTGAGTAAAATAATTTTAATCGATTAATCTCCAAAATTTAATCGAGATTAATCGATTAAATTCGATTAATTTGGTCCATATTACATAAAGCGTGAAAACTGCTAAGACTGTATACACTGCAAAAATCCTTCAATCATTGACATATGCTAAAGTTCAAATTGTCAAACTGAGAAATGTAGTCAGCAGTAACTACTCTACAAAAATCTTCAATAATTTCGCCATCTTCGACTTTTCCCTCAGCATTTATAAATGCAAAACGATCGCATTTTTCCCTCAAATGTGTGTCACATTATTGCTGTTCGCCCTATTGTTTATTCCGAAAATTGACGTCATAAAATATGTTTAATCGAAAATTAATCGAACAAGCCAAATTTAATCGATTTAAATTTTTAACGATTAATCGATTAATTAATCGTTAAAATCCGCAGCCCTACTCAAACGACATCTTAACTACGAGTGACAGCATGGACTGAAATCAGCACTGAAATAATAGAGCAATTGGTTCAGATGACAGCTTGAAATGCTACCATAACAATGTGGAAATTAAAGATATTTTAAGAGTTCGGACGCCAATTTGACCCCCACTTAAATTTCTGGATCCATCACTGGGGCCGACCACGCCGCGCCGCGCCGCCGCCGCCGCCGATTTTTGTTAGTCGGCGGCGCGCCGCCGCCGCCGACCAAAAATGACCGGCGCGCCGCCGCCGACACTATGAAGTCGGCGCAGAGCTCTGACTCCACTCACGACTATGTTACCTTATGTGTATAGGTACCTATCATTAACACCATGCCTCTTAAGAACCTAACAATGGTGTTTAGACACGGCTGCCTAATAGATCTGAAATGGCACATCTTAAAATAAGCTACACTCTGCATTTCTCCAGCAAAAAAGGATTTTGTATAAGAAGATGCACGCTGCACCATTTGAGCTTGCCACTAGGTTATGGCATCAAATAATCTATTTTAAATTAAAACATAAGTGAAAGTACTAAAGTTTTCACCAGCAATCTTGTAGTTGTTTGACTTCAGTGAAACAGCTTTAGTAGCCATGATGTGATGAGAAGTTAAGTTTTCGCTACCTGCAAGACGTAATATTACATGCAAATCAAGATCAAATATTCATTTCATAGAAGAAATTCAAGCTGACACAATAAAAATATTATTACATGTAAATCAAATTATCTTTTTCCAATTCAATAAATTTTAAAAGTGCAATTTGACTAAAACTAGCAAGTGTATTCTAGCAGTTCTTCCTCTCTATCTCTTCTCTGTTTCACTTGTTTTTCAGTCTGAATCTGTTGTCTCATTGCACTCTCTTCCCTCTTTCACTTATCTTTCAACCAGCATCTGTTGTCTCGTTGCACTTATCTATCTGTGAGTGCGTAAAAAGGCCAAGGTGACACTTGCTTACATGCTTCTATAGAAGCTCCTCAAAAACCTCTTCTTAGGTCGACCTACTGATGATAGGACCACTGTCAATGTTATACATTAGAGACCAACATGCGAAAATGGTCCAGCGTGACCCACAGTTATCAGATAAGGTAAGGTATTGGTAGACTCCACTGACACCCAGTTAAGTTTTAACATTGAATAGTATGTCATGTTTACTTACTTGTATTTGGATAAGTGGAAAAGATCCAGCCGTCATTGTCAAAACTTCTTTTGTAGTAAGCTTCTTTGGATGGTTCTAGTTGATTGTCAAAGAAATCGCTAGCACTAAAAAGTAAAAACCAATTGTAACACAAACATGTATCGACAGAAATTAAGACCTCATGATCTTTGTCGGGGTAGACTTTGTTGCAGAGTCATCTACAGTCAAATGAGATCATCTGAAACTGAGAAATAGTTAAGAGGCTTTCCATTTACTGAATTGCTTTAATCCAAACATCTCTTCCACATAAACACCTAAAAAAGTCTCTAATATAATTTTGTTTAGCAAATAAGCTCATTTAAACTGACTTACCTAGGTGGAAAAACTCTTGTGAAGTCATTGTTTGTTGAAACAAATCTCGATATTATTCCGTCATTAGGGGATGCAGCATTCCTAAAAATGTATTTTACACAGAAATATAACATGTAGGATAAAACACATGCTTACACCACACACAAGTCTGTAAAACTTCTGGAAGCACGGGCCCAAGGTATGAAGAACCCCTTGACAGAAATGTAAATTCAACAATGGCAATTCAACAACAGGGCTGCTGTCTATCCTTCCAAGCTATTCTGGTATTGATACGTGTTGTGACCTCAATAAGATGGAACATTGAATTCAAATCAAATCAAAATCAAAATTCTTTTATTGAAGCCAAATAAAAAACACATAACATTTCAACATAAAAAATATCAGGATTGGCCGCAAGAGGAGTCCCAAAAGGGATCAAGATCCCGCTAACTAGGGACACCTAGAACAACATTTCAGAAATCTGAATTGGCTAAATTCTTGATAAACAGTGCAACATCAAGTTTTGTACAGCAATGCAAATATTATAGTACATATTACACAGTAAATGATTAACTCTATTCAAAACACTATGAAAATATATATATAAAAAAACCAAACGAAAACCTTAACATGAATTGCCACATAACACAATGTAAATCTCTGAATTTTTCTGCACCATGCAAAAGCTGCATCTTGGGAGACCAGATTAATCAAGACTGCAAGAACCAGGATGTTGGGTCTATTTTGGCACCAGGTTAGAATACAGGGATCATCAGGCCAGGAGAGACAGTTGGCCATGGTGCTAAGGTGCATAACGACTAACATGGCAATGGTGCTTGCAGAATGGTCGAGAATTGAGTGCCAGATAGGATAGTTTGAAAAGCTCGGTTTCGAGTGAAAATCTCCACAAAATAGGGCAAGTAGAAAAGTGCTCACATTTATGGCAAAAGAAGAAGAGTAACGAACAGATAGACGTCTTTTAGGAGTTCACTTCAGAGTTGTCACAGCATAGATTACACAGTAATTGCAGAATTTGAGAGAGGAACAGACTGGAGATCAAGAAAAGGAAAGGCATGAAGAGGAATAAGAAGATCTGGGTGGTTACATAATGAGCAGCTTGCAAATGTAAGAACATGGAAAAGTTGGAAGAGTGTTGTAGAGAAGAGATACAATTTCTATGCTAAATAAGTAAGATGAGTCTGAGTTTCACAATTATTGTGTATTGTAAAATATAAAAACCACTACTGGTATTTTTTCATAATGGCTCTAGCAATGCCAAAGCAAAGCAACCAGCATATCGTGGCCAAAGATCACTTATGCTGTACAATATATGGAAATCTGGCTTTTCCCTCTTCCTGTATTGCCACAATGCAACATGGAAGCATGGGCCCAAGGTATGAAGCACGGGCCCCTCATTCTTGAACAGACTTCCATGCAAACTGGGGCAAAAAAATTTTTAAGGGGTAAAGTTTTGAATTGTTGGCACGGGGAACTAACAAGGGTGCCGAAAGCAACCTATCACGTCACCCTCAGTGCTCGCTCCCATGACTATGGGGTCTGGCACGGATCTCAACAGCCGCCAGTGCTTTTGGAAGCATTTGACTTGATATGGAGCCAGGGTTGGCAAGTTGTTGCCATCGCCGGTTATAACCGGTTATAGCCATGGCTATAACCGTCCCGGCAACAACCTCTTGGCAATAATGGCAACAACCTCTTGGCAAAAATGGCAAAAACCTTTTGGCAAAAATAGAAACTATTAATTATTGTGGTTATAAAATATGAAATCTTCACAGTTAGCTTCATTTTTTATTTCTTCTGGCTTGCTACTTTACAGAGTTGATTGATTTTAAATATATCATGCTTTAAATCAATCAAGTTTTTCCATATAAAAATCAACTGATTTAAATAACCATATAATTTCTTCCTAATAAAAGACATTTACAAGTTTTTTATATTAAGTACAGTCAATATCGAATTGTGTAATTATGAATTAGAAATTTTGCCAAACCATTGGCTACTATACACTATTAATAAATTATATACTACCAGGTAAGTATATAGAAAAGGCAATGACCCTGTTGACCTGAATATTAGTAGTTGAACTGTAGGTCAGAATTTTTTTACCTTAATCTCATATAGTTGACTTTAACTACATTTATACTAAGGGGTAATATAGATTTACTACAGTAGTTTTAATTTCCCACAAGAAACATTTATTATAACTATGCAGTCAGTGAAATATGATTTTCATTTGCGTTGCCCTTACTTTGGAGAAAATGGGCAACAACTGGCAATAACCGGCCGGCAACAACTGGCAATAACCGGCAATAACCGGTTATTGCCACGGTCCCGGCAACAATAGGTTGTTGCCGGCATTAACCCAACCCTGTATGGAGCTGTTTCTAGCATTCTGGGATCCGTCTTCAGCTATATCTGAACGTTTATTTCAAACTCAAAACTGTTAAAAGTTTCAATGTTTTTATATATTTTAAAATTTTCAGGTTATCTTGACTAGTTTGGATAAAAAGAAAAATATGGAAAAAATCATAGCCATTCATTGTTTAAAATTAAGACGATAAGTAATTTTTTTAATATGTGTAAAATCCAGGGGGGCAAGGGGCCTGGATGCCCATGTCTGCAATATACATTTCTTCTCCTTCCTATGCCTCTATTTTGAAGTGGTTGAAGACCATTGTAGTTTTTTAAAGAAGTGCTACATAAATGATTACTCCGGTACTTACAAATGCACATTGAAAGAAATATTACTTTGATTAAGGTTGCTGTTGGTTGGGAAAAGAGACATGAAGTTTACCATATCTTCAGAAATGGAACCAGTGCCATATTATGCCACATAGCATAAGCAAAAGCTGTGCTAGTATAGTATCAGAAAAGCAGGATAAACAATGGTCCACAGATAAGAAGGGATGACACATTTACTATGCCATCCATACTGCCTTGGTTTCTGCTGCATCTTGGCAGCTGAGTCAACATAACAAAGTCGTAAAGAAGTCGTGTAATTAACAAGATAAGTGGGTCAAATATACTGCACTATCGCATATTAATGCTTCATTAAGGTGATTCGCAGAAACCTCTCCGATCCGTTATCGTCCGTGTTGCTTGAATTATGTTTCTGTTTGCTGCTGGTGTCACCCGTGTTATCCGATTGCAGTTCCTGATTTCTGATCCAAAATTCCTCCAGCGATGATGTAATGTAGGCATCAAACAGAAGTTGCTGAAGTACTTGGCTGTCGCCTGTAACCATAAACGGAGACTCGTTTAAAGAAATGCATCAGATCTTTTATGTATTTGTTTATTATTAATATTATTATTACTATTACATTATTATCATAATTATTTTATCCCAAAGTATTATTAATTATTGTTATTGTTATCATTATCATTATCATTATAAAAATTGTAAATGCACACAAAGTCAGACAAAGGAAACAACTGTATTAGTAAATTTGTATCTTGATCAACACGAAATCAGTTGGAAAGTCAAAATAAGACCAGCAACAACATAAGATTATTCGCAAGAGCCAAACATATTTCTTACATGCATTGTTACGTAATGTAAGACTGATGTTTACATAGAGCCATTCCATTAAATGCTTCAGCAGAGCTCTGGATCCATCAGAGCAAATATATTATTGAAAAAGATGGTCTTGATACAGTGAAGGATGAGGAAGGCTCAACAATTCTTGTTTCAGATTGCTTGGTAACCTCTCTCGTTGTTAAAATTTCAACTGCAGCAGAACTAAGGTGTCCCAAATTAGGGTTGTCTTTAACGCCATTCTTAACTAATGGAAAGGCACGCGTTTTTTGTTCTTATTTAGGAAGATGCTAAGCTTTTTATTATAAGATTTTGTTAGTGCAACTGTCATCCAAGGCGTCTCATATTCCGGCGATTTATAATTTAATTCTTAGCTAAACGAAACACTTTATCATACAATTTTGAGTTTTTATTTAGGAATTTAGGGAGAAGATAATTATAGGCACAGTTGATGGATCACCATCAGAACAGCCCTTGATGACAATTGGACAGAGAGTAATGAGTTGTTTATGACACTAAAAATTACTAAACATAATACACAGCAGATGAACACAGAATGTCTTTGGCATTATCTTCATTAGTTCACTCACTAATTAGTTCACTCACTAATTCATTAGTTCACTGCCGGGAGCAGACGCAGACACAGATCACAACTTGATCATCATGAAGGCTCAGATAAAACTGAAATTCATCAAGAGGAAAAAGAAGATAAGACAGAGATGGAATAAAAAGAACCTGAAAGAAAAGAGCAACGAACTGGGAAAGAAAATAGAAGAAAATCTAAGAGAATACGAAGGAAAATCCATAGAAGAGAGATGGAAAAGACTGACAGACAATATCATACAGAGCGCCAATGACATCGTCGGAGCAGAAGAGAGAGTACCTGCTAGTAAACCGTGGGTAACAAGAGAAATGATAGAAGAGATGGAGGAAAGGAGGAAATGGAAACACCAAAGCACCGAAAAAGCAAGACAAGAATATAGAAGATTAAACAACAAACTGAGAAGAACAACAGAAGAGGCAAGGGAAAAATGGTGGGACGAGAAATGTCAAGAGTTAGAAGACTTACAGCAACAGGGAAGATATGACAAAGTGTACGAAAAGGTGAAACAGATATCTAGGAAACCGGGAAAAGGAGGAGGAGGAATAGAGGTTAGCGACAAACAAGGTAGACTCCTAAATGAAACAATTGAAGTTAAGAACCGATGGAAGGAGTACGTGGAGGAACTCTACAGAAGTGAAGAGGGAGAATTGCACGACAATCAGGGACTGGAGAAGGAAGAGGAGACTCGAGGGAGAGAGGATGATATTGGCCCAGAGGTGCTGGGAGAGGAGGTAAGAGCGGCCATAAAGGAACTGAAAAACAACAAAGCAGAGGGAATAGACAACATACCAGCAGAGATGCTCAAAAGTCTGGAGGATGGTGCCATGAAAGAACTAATAAGGATATGCCAAGATATATACACAACGGGAGAATGGCCAGAGGACTTCCTGCAATCCATAATAATACCAATTAAAAAGAAACCAAATGCAACAGCATGCGAGGATTACAGGACCATTAGCCTCCTCACCCATGCGTCAAAAGTCATGATAAGAATACTAGCAAAGAGAGTGCAAGCAAAGACAGAGGCAATTGAGGGGCTGGGAGATGATCAATTTGGTTTTAGAAAAGGCATGGGAACTAGGGATGCGATCGGAACACTAAGAGTACTAACAGAGAGGAGCTGCCAGAATGGTCAGGATGTATATATATGCTTTGTGGATTATGAAAAAGCATTTGATAGAGTTGACTGGAGAAGGCTACTACATGCATTGAGGCGGATGGGAATAGATTGGAGAGACAGAAGATTAATAGGAAACTTATACATGGGACAAAAGATGCGAAAAATAATAGATGGAGAGTACTCGGAACCAGGAAACGTTGGAAGAGGTGTGAGACAAGGATGTCCACTGTCACCATTACTATTTAACATCTATATAGAAGAGCTTGTCAGAGAGGCAGTAGAGGAGATGGAGGAGGGGATAAAGGTTGGTGGAAAATGGATAAAGGCATTAAGGTTTGCAGATGATCAGGCAATGTTGGCGAGAAACCAGAAAGGACTGCAAGCAATGATGGATAGGCTAAACACAACATCAACCGAATACGGGATGAAGATTAACATCAAAAAGACAAAGGTATTGAAGATAAGTAAAGGAAAGGAAACTGTAGTCAGAATACACATTGGAGGAAAACAGATAGAGCAAGTCAAAGAATTCTGCTACCTATAGGGAGTATGATTACGACAGATGCCAAATGCCACAGAGAAATTAAAAGAAGGATAGCAATAGGAAAAGAGGCATTCTCAAACAGAAGAGAATTACTGAGAGGAAAACTAAACAGGAATCTAAAGATAAGAATGATAAAGACACTAGTATGGAGCGTGGTGCTGTATGGATCGGAGACATGGACAATGAGAAAAGCGGATATAAAAAGACTGGAAGCTTTCGAAATGTGGACATGGAGAAGAATGGAAAAAATCAGCTGGACAGAACATATAACAAATGAAGAAGTGTTGGGAATAATTGGAGAAGAAAGAGTCCTTATACGCACAATAAGAGACAGGCAAAGGAAATGGATCGGACACATGCTGAGAGGAGACTCACTACTAAGAACGGTCATCGAAGGAAAAATGAAGGGGAGGAAGACAAGAGGAAGACCAAGACAGATGATGCTGGATTGGATGATGACAAACGGCTACAGGAAACTGAAAGAAGAGGCCCAACAACGAGAGAAGTGGCGACATCGGACATTTGAACCTGCCTAACAGGCAGAGAACCACAAGAAGAAGTTCACTCACATGAACTGATGTTGAACTCGATATCGGACAGGAACTCTTCCATATTAGACGCTGGAGATAATGAGACATTCGCAATGCGAAAAACATACTGACAGTATTTCCTAAAACACACAACATTAAACTGTTAGCTAAATCAGTCTATTAATTACAAGATTAGGGTTATTACACTCAAAAGTGATATCAACCCATTAGCGATGAGTGTGTGCTAAAAGTGACTGGAAGACCAATGCAGCTCGTCGTTAAAGTGGAACACCAATGTAATGTAATGTAATGTAATGTAATGTAATGTAAATCTTCGAAAATTTCTCAGCGCCCATAAAAGCCACGTCAGGGAGACCAGCTTATTCACCGGCGCTATATCAAATGAAGTCCGCAATAGCCAAAACTCCTCTGTTCGTTTCGGTGCCAGGTCAAAATCCGGGGAGGTCAAGCCGAGGAGACAGCATGGTGCTACGGTGGCAATCGGTGATGATGGTGGTCGTGTGGTGGCGCAGGAGTTGAATCAGGATAGGATATCTTGAAGAGTTCGGTTTTCAGTCGTGAATGGAAAGCAGAAGAGGAGAGTGCAAGCGGAGGAGAGTGTGAGTTAAGAGGCGAGATAGGATGATGAGCAAACTGGCGGAGGTCTTTTGGGAGTCTGTTCCAAAGAGCTGGTGCAGCATAGACTAAGGAGCGGCTGCAGAATTTCAGAGAGGATGAGACCAACAGTTTAGATCATAATTGATTTTGGTGAATTATTAAGCATCTGGTGACAGAAACAATAAGAGTGAAATGATTTACACAATGTATATACAGAACTTGTCAACAAAGACATCAATCATAATCATATTCGTAAACTCCAAATTTCTCAAGCTCCAAGTGGAAGCTAGGCTCAGGGCACCCGCCTATTCACATCAATACTTATATATAAATGACGTGAGTCATGTTCTTCAATGAAATAAGTTCAAATGAGCCACATATCACAGCAGATTTTGAGTGCTCAACCCTTTAACGATGAACTTATACCACAAGTAACTGGGAAACCAAATTGAATGCAGCTCATCATTAAAGGATTAAGATACCTGTAGAAAATTCCGCCAGTACTACTACCCAACATGACAGAAAAAGAAAACACAACAATGACTTGTACAGAATCAAGCTATAAGAATATTATTAAGTCAACAGCACACTAACTTTGTACAAAAACACTGAACAAAGTTAGTAATTAAAACCGAGGAAAATTAATCTGCCGCAGACTGCAATAAATCTAATTCAAATATTATTGCAAGTGACAATGTCTAAACCTCATTGCTCAAATGCTGTAACAGCATCGAGCAAGTTATCACATAAATTTATTTTTATAGACTACTACGTTTGTCAGGCACTTCACTAAAGAAAAGATTATTATAATTAAAAGGATTAATGTCATACTTACTGAAAATCGATAACAATTTTGCTAAAATTTGAAAGCAAGAGATGTTCTCCTGAAAATAAAAAGAAAGCACATTTAAAAAAACTGTAGATGTAGATAAAATATCAGTCACATTGCTAACTAGAAAAATTTGCATACTTAATGATATTTAACATCATATAAGCTAGTGCAGAGAGTGCCACTGATTTGATTTGTTCTGCACTTTAAGCGGTGCTGTTTAGTCTAAATGTTCAATTACAAATTACATATGGATGTCAATAAAAGAGAAGAAATCAATTTAACAAATCAATGAGCCAAGTAAATTAGGATATTGTCAGTCTTCTCTCAAATCCTTCATATTCTCACAACAGGATGTTTGTTCATTCATAGAAGCACTCTCTTTAAGAGTTGAAGTCTATGCTCAGCCAGAAGGGCATTCCTGGAGGTTCATATCTGCTGCTATGCAGCCCATACTTCTGGAATATATCGCATACCTGGTAGTTAAACCTGCAGGTCTTCACTAAAAGTTCCCTACTTCAAACAACTCAGTTTGTCATTGTAATTGTAACCGTAAAGATATGCATAGCCCCTCTTACACTAGTCTGAATGATGTTAAAGTTCAGTAAGTACGTAAATAAGTAAGTAGTCTTAATATGAATGAAGTGGCTAGGAGACTTCGCTTTGTGGATGAGCTGCATTTACTCGAGCAATCAGTTCTTCTCTGGCATAGTTCCTCCCACAAGCATGAACAAATTTATTTCGGCAATCATTCTTCAGAGTTGCTTTCATGCCCACAGTTTAGGTAAGAGATCCAGCACAGGCAGTCAGTGCAATGTGCATGCATGATTCTAAATAACTAGATAATAAATGATGTCCAGCTTCAATATATGTAGGCCCTGTTGTCTTAATTTAACTGCTCAGATAACTAGAAAACCCACAATTAACAGGCTCCTAAAGAAACACATTCCCATCCAGAGTTTACAGATGAAATCACGTTCAGAGTCTCTGGACCATTATTATTTGCACTGAGAATCAGCCACAACGAAGGACGTCAAAGTATCCTCCAGTAACAGGCAATCGAACCACCTAGCCTCATAACTGAAAGAAGATGCACTTTGGACCCTCTTTGCCTTCCTTCACCAAATCAAAGATTTCTCAGTTGCAGACTGCTTACATAGATCCATGTATAGAAAGCAAACTATGACACCAGTTTACTTAAAGTTGATGCCTTGCATATAATAATTGTAAAAAGAACAATATTGAAAGAAAAACTACCAACCGTTTTGATTTAAATCGATTGGCTCAGTACTTTCAACATAATGTGTCACATAATCCGGAAGAACTACAGCAACACTACAAAAAACAGTTTATATTTGAGAAATGTAACAGGTAATACAGTTAATTTAGCCTACAATAGTAACTGACTAGGTTTATTTTTCTACGTCACAAACCAGCTTTTCCAAAACATGCATTTACTAGGTATTCAGTTATTTCAAACAGCTTAGCAAGTTATTAAGTATGTAGGTAGTGAGGTAAAAAGATAGGAAATTAGATAGGTAGATTCTAGAAATTTGAAATATAATTTTCTGCTAGGTATAGCCTAGATAGCTGACGCTGGTTTAGATTAAGCTTCAACTTCGTTAATCCATTTCTGATGAAGTGGATAACATTTAAAGATGAGAGGAAAGACCTGAATCTGGTGCCAGAAATCGCAGTATAATGATAAGTTCTCCGTTTCTTCTGTGCATGATTCTGCAAATACAACAGAATAATTGTAATTATGACAACTTCTGTAGCATCATCAGCAAGCGTAAATACAGTACATAAACAAGTAGCAAACCGTGCAAATTATACCAGAAGTTTTAGGTAGGTAATTAAGAGTTGATGCATTGCACTCAAGAAATGATGATGAAACTCAGTTAAACTCAGTTAATTCAAGTCACAGCGTCACAGACCAATGCTAACTGTAGGTACAAATCCCTACAGTGAAGTAAATCAATAAGCATACTGGCATTTTCTAGCTCAGAGACAGAAGTAGCCAACGAGTTTCATACTGGTTGGCCGCCAAAACTCTGTGTTGTTACAGGTTTCTCAAACACTAATCAATCAATCAAAATGTATGCATGTATGTATGTATATGGCCATTTACATAGCACCTTACAAGAACCTCGTGACAGTGCCAAAAATAAACTTGATGTAGCGCCCTTCAAGATACCTACTCAGAGGTGCTTTACAAAGAGTAAATACTTTGCAGAGAGTAAAACTTCCTTACTGAGCAAATGTTTTTACCATAGAAATTGTAAATTATATAAACCAAATCAGATACTCTTTTACTGAACACAAATCGTTGTTTATAAGCAGAGCATTCTTTATAAATAAGTATGAGTAAACGAATGAATGAATGAGCAAATTAATTTAATTAATTAAATAATGCAGAAATAAAATAAAACGTGACAAGGGAAAATAAACTTCCTGCGAACTATGGTCTGTCAAAAACTTATAAAGTCAACCAATCTAATTCTATTGCAACAAATCATGTTTGCTCAACTAACTTTATCTAATCCAATCACAAAGTCTGTTATCGTCACTTTGTTGGAAATTTGGTCAATCATTTCAGTTCTTATCTGTGAACAAAACACAGAAAATGGACCTTAAAACAGTAAGACAATTTACAGTTCAAAGGACCAGACTACAAACACTATAAAATGCAGAATACTCTGGAATTGGATCATACAAAAAGGCTAGAAATCTAATGAATGAGCAAATTAATGAATCAAAAAGTACAAAAAATGGATGAAGCTGAAGAAGGAGGAATGAATTAAGGATTAAACTAATCGACGGATGAATGCATGGAAAAAACAATGGAAGTGACAACGTTACAAACATAAAGCCTCTGCTTACAAACACATTCCATAAATATTACAGTTTATTGTATTTATGGCATTCATCGATAAATAAACAATTATTGTATTTATTCATTCAACAATAAAATGCTTAATGCCACAGAAAGTATCTATTCTTCAATATTCATCACTAGAAAAAAATAAATAGGGCTATTCTTTCATACCTCTTCACTAATAAGTAAACAAATAACAAGATGAAATGCATTACTGTTGGCAATATAATATCCGACAAGACGGCAAAAACTCTTAACTAATAATTAACAATAGAGTATTTTGTGATAAAGAATCACTACAGCATCAAAAAATTAATATCGTGATATACCATATATTATTCTAAAATGCTGATAAAATGAAGTAAGCCTACTATGTTACAATGCAACAACACTGTAAAACTGCAAATATTCTGAGAAAAAGTATCTGAAAACTTAATAAAAATTCTGAATTAAAAATTCAGACCTTTTCTTTACTGGGTATATCTTCTTCAATTTCAGCAAAGTCAATCATGGGAATGGAAATGTTCTGATCCTTTGAAAAGAAAAATACACAATGTAAACCATCTGCAAAATTGAAACCTTCTAAAGCAATTCAAAATGCACTCCATATACCGTCTCACACATGCAGCAAGAAATACAATATTCACCTTATAAAATTAAATAAATAAACATAACATCAAGGGTATTTAAAGTCCAGTACAAGATTGCATCATGTACAGCAGGGATGGCCAACCCGCGGCCCGCGGGCCAAATGCGGCCCGCGGGGCTGCTGATTGGCGGCCCGCACGGCCCTTTCTAAATAATTGTTTTCTCATTTGCACCTACTTACTTGTCCGACTACTACAATACTGCATAATAATGATGCTTAAAACACTCAAAGATTTAGTGTTGCAAGTTCTAGTTACCTAATGTAGTCTTACCTGTTTTTATACATATGGTAAAATATGAAATAAACATTTGTATTTCTTTCGAGGCTGTGAGGACAAACATTTTGCGGCCCGCCGCGTGCTTACCAACAATCATAGTGGCCCGTAGGCCAAAAAAGGTTGGCCACCCCTGATGTACAGAGTCCCTACATTTTGAGGCCTTGTCCTGGCACAAAAATATTATTTTTAACTTGGGGTGGTCAGTCCTTTCCGAAAGTACTCAGCCTGTCAGTATGCGTAGCGTCTCAAAAGTCTTAATGTGACCCAGATAAAATCAAAGGCATATTAAAATTCCAGGCTCTTAAACTTTACTGATAAAGACATAAATTAGAAAACAAATATACAGGGGATTGAAACAAGCCATCTTTGATTGTAATTCAAATTGTAAATTGTAAAAAAAACTACCCAGAACAAGCCTACATGTATGATGCTAAACATCATCAAGAACAGAAGGCTGATCAGGAAGCAAGTAGTGTTCAGATAATTATCTAGTAAGTCACCATAGACAGGCTTCCACAAACACGACAAACCCAAGCAATCGAAACTTGAAAACTGCCAAACTCTCACAACAGAAACATAATGCAGAACCTCGTTCCTGCCACTTTCTCCTGCTTGTAATGTTTCAACCATGCATCATTTCCACGCCTCAGATTCACATTTCGGTGTGACCTTGTGCGGCAATGTGCACGTTACAAATTTATTTAATATTAATAATAATAATCAAACTTACTTCACCCTTTAAATCCGGATGAAACAGAATAATTCCATTAGGATTAATGGCAAATGCATATCCATTCGGTCCCAGCTAAAATGTTAAAAGCAACAAACAAAACAATCATATCACAGGTATACATGCACATATATTCAATCACTGTTTAGCACTCTGGCATTAGAATTAGTTATGAATAAATATCTATTTGAATAATGTCTGTTGTTTTGAATGCACTGCATCAACAAAATGTATTGGTTAAATGCAGATGATGAAGAGTTCTCTGATCGAAGGCAGGTGCATTGGCTTTTATGCCACCCGGGGATGAGATGAGTGAGATGGTTTGCCATTGCCTTCCTCACAGACAACTGTGGATGAGCAACTTTCCAGGGTCCCTATGCAGTGGCTTGAGGTAGATTGGAACCTGTGACCCTCTGATTACATGGCAAAATAAGACATATAATTATCTATCATCATGATGTAAACAGACATTCACAATCCTATAATACTATTGTTACTGTGTTGACCAATAGATCAAGATCAGCAAATCTAACATACATTGAGAAGGTACCAGTACTTATTAACTGCAACTGAATAAACCCCAAAAAACTATGCACCTTACTTTTAACGAACTCCTGCACCGAAAGCAACTTTCAAAGCAAAATTATCAGAGTATCACTTAAACGGAAAATGTTGAGTTGTGTCTGGATCATTTACGATTCTTAATACAGGTATATGCACGCAATATAAATCAAACGAATCAAAGACATACGCAAGAGATATGAATCAAATTACTTTCATCTGATTACTAGAATTCTTTATTTAAACCACATTAAATAGGCAGAAGGAAGAACCTTTTCACTGGGAACAGCGTCCATCAACTCCTTAACAGAAACATCAACTCCCATCACACCAAGGATCGTCTGATTCACCTACAGAAATAATAATCAATCACAACTCATCTATAACTCAGTCAACTTTCACAAACAGAAGCTCACAGATGCAATGTTCCAATGGCACTCAGAGTCTGAATTTTTACACAACCATCGTCATATGTAACTAGCACAGAAATTATCAGCTAAGCCGGATTGGGTTGTTTAGAATTTAGAAACCGTGTGCAACAAATGTCCGATTCGATTCATGCCACAGCTCACCATCTCTTCACCTCTTCCAATAACTGCCGAATGCCGATGCCTTTCAGTTGAAACTGAAAACATAATATACCAAACATTCTATCCGGAGACTTCTTCTGCTCCACATTTGCTTCAATTCAGACTTGTATACGAGACATAAAACTCGAGACCGAGACCGAGACCGAGACAGTGGGGTTCGAGACCGAGGGGTCCGAGACCGAGACCGAGACGAGACAACAGGTCCGAGACAGTTCGAGACAGTTCAAAACGAGTGAAATGCACATTAGACCCAAGTCCTGAAACAATTTTTCTCAACTTTTGAAGTCTAATACAAGAGTCAAGTCACTGAAATCAGCCGTTCACCTGAATTGTATAAACTATAAAGAAATTAAATATTTCAGCCATTATGAAATCTTCTAAATGATACTAAAATTTAAACCAACAAAATTCCATATAAGCCCTAGCCCCTAGGCCTATTAGCGATTTAGCGACATAAGTCACATCACTCACCTTGAGAAACTAGATGCTGTGAAAAGAGTTTCGCTTATGTTGGCTTTACACAAACGACGAACGGTATGCCATTTATTTTGGTTTTCATTGATTTCAAACTGCGTGAATGCAAATTTCACGATTTCAGGCTCTTTATGAGACATTTTAAGATATTTGGAAATTTTGGACTGAAAGTGCAAACTTAAGACTGCTTTTTTCAATACTCTTAAATCTTAATACCAGAAACAACATTCGGCAAAAGACAATTTTACAGCGCAATACTGTACGAAGTTTCGAACAAAATACAGTTTGTACGAGAACGTGGAGACCGCTTCTACAAGAGAACAAGACTTTCACTTCGAGACAGTTTCCAAAAAGACAAGACTTTCGTTTCGAGACAGTTTCCAAAATGTCGAGAAATGATCTCGAGACCGAGACCGAGACAGTGGGGTCCGAGACCAAGACCGAGACCGAGACATCGAAAAACCTGTCTCGAGACGTCTCGAGACCGAGACAGTGTCTCGAGACAATACAACTCTGCTTCAATTTCAAACATCATCCACTGCAACCATCCATTCGTCTACCTTCCTGACCTTTGGATCTCACACCGGAACTGAACCTGACCTTACCTGACTTAGGCCAAAACAAAATTATGGTGTGACACGGTAACTGTGACAGGGTTATTTCACAAATCTGACCGCCATATTCATTGTATCAGAAATACCTTTTATCGTACGTGCCATTATAAAAGTAAAGCCTCCTTAGCAATCAGCCTACTTAACAACCTCCGTAGCATTCTACTTTCATAGCAACCAGCCTTCTTAACAACCAAGCTTTGAAGCAAGCAGCCTCTGTGTCAGCCTCATTAGCAACCAGTTTCAAAGTCAGACTTGGCCCCTTTAGCAACCGCCTTCCTTAGCAACAGTTAGCAACCCCTGCACCTTCCATTTCACCTTGCAAGAAAAATGATGTCAACAAAATGAAATAAATAAGATTGTTTTCTACAGCAGTTTTTAGGTACATTCTGCAAATAGTCATTTTTAATACTCGCATAGAAAATACATACTTTGGTACAGCATGTACCGCTGTGCGGTACATGCTGTACCCAGTGGCTTAATTTTCGGAAATCACTGCATAAAATTATTTTAACAAAATAAAATTATTTTCCTACCTACCTACCCAGCTTTTTTTAACTCTGTTACCGGAAACACACCATTATTTTGTTGGCCTTACTCAGTCTTCTTGGACACAGTACCTGTGAATAAGCTGATTCCTTTGACTTAGTTTTTTGAGGCACTGCAGAAATCTGGAGTTTATTATACAGTCATAAGAAAGCTTGCTCTTGAGAACTCACCATGTCCTGAGATCTGTTGAAAACTGGCATTGTGACTGATATGGTGAGGCCTAAATGCTGAAAACAAATGCAAAACAACAATTTAGACAGATTACAGAAATGGTATTACAGTCTAGTGGTTAGTATGCTGGACTGTCCATACAACGGTAGGGGATTCAAAAAAAGTAAGTCTATCTAATTAAACAGAACTTCAAGTTCACGTAATATGGCTACTCAGTCTTGTCTCATCTGAAAAGTCAAAGTCACTACCAGGCTAGAATAAAGACATGTGCAAGCTCTGAAGTTTCAAAATTACAGTAAACTTAGATGGTCTGTTTTATAGCTTGTTGTGTTCTTCAATATCCACATTCTTATTTTAAAATTCTTCTATTCAGCCCATCAGCTTCTATATTCTGAAACAAACTCCACCAGATCTTCACAAGTTTTCGATTAATTTACCCACCAGTAATCAGGGAGCATTGCCTCTCTTGCTATCTGTCCGATTCTCAATGTTGCCCTAATTTGTTAATTGACTCAATGAACAGAGATTAGGTAAGGTAAGCTAGTTGATTATTCATCACATGTCATTTAAACTGCAATTTATATAGCACCATTTCAAGACTAAACTAATCAAAGGCACTGAGAGTGCCTCTGATAAGGATGTTAAATGCCTCTATAACATCAGTACTGAGAGGGAATAGTTCAACAAGAGGTTTAAGGACTGCTTAGGTTAAGCATAAACATAACAAAATGAAATCAAACAATCATTCCACCCAGTTTATTTAACTGAAAAGAAACTGTCAGTTTTACACAATGCACTGGGATTCATCACAATGGCACAAAGTAAAGACATAAATATGTCATCTGCCATCGTAACACCTTCTCATTATCTATTATCTAGCAACTTCATTTCCTGCACTTAATCACTTAAGTGTTTGGGCTACTGACCAACTTATTTATTTAAATGGAGTAGAGAGAAAGAAATCAAGAGAATTCAGAGAATTCAGAGATTAATAAATAACTTTCACAGAATTATTTACTACACCTATGAAGGACGTATGCAATGCTTGTGCCAATAAACAAGTCATTCATCCAGCACAGAATTTTATGGACTCTGAAGTCTACCCAAAATTGAGAGGTGTCTTTAGGGCAATATGACCAGCATACCTTTTCTTACTGCTCTTAGAGATGCACTAAAATACGTAGGAACCATAATGTTTACCCTTGAATCACGATGGACTGAAGTCCAGGTATGCTTATCGGAGTCGAGGGCGAGAGCCAAGGGATCGGCTAGGATTGACAGATAGTCCTTTGAAACAAGAACAGGATATGCTACAGCAAATGGGTTGACATGCAAAATTATCATTGAAACCAAGAAACCAACAGAGTCTTGATTTTACGCTGGAAAAACTGGGAAAGTTAAACTGTAGAAAACAGATTTTTAACCGTCACCAGTTGATTCTGTCTTTTTGCGTTTGAGAATAATTTTTAAAATTTAAACAGCTAAACTGGATGTCATTTAATAGACCACACCTTTAGAAAGACTGATAACTTGGTGAACAAAACAACCTTTCCAAAACACAAGGCAGAATCAAATGCTGAAACTGAATTGTTAACCTGAAGCTCAAACATTTAGTAATGGTAAAAATGGACACCTGTGAAATAAATAAACCAAAGAAGTTATTTCTGGAAAAATATTGCATTACAGAGCTGCACCAGTTCGTTAAATGTTAAATATACCAACAGCGGCGGATTTACTATGAGAACAAACGAGGCCATGGTCTGGGACAGCACATTCCAGAGGACAAGTAAATTACAAAATTAAAAATTTAATATTAAATTAAATTTAAAATTGTGTGCAAGATGACGAGAAATGAATATCATTATAATATCAAAGTTAAAACTTTGGAGCATAAATATTGGGGGTGGCAAAAACACTTGGGCAGCAGATTGTTAAATCTGCCTCTGTAAACCAACATAAATAACGCCGAGCGTGTACTAAAATGTAAACCAATGCGTTAAAGGTTAAAGCATAGACATAGAATGACAGACTTTATTAATTTTGTGATCCAGTATTGAAAATGCATATATTTCTTAATTTATTATTTTCAGATTGACCCTTTAACTTACATAGTTTTCACATTTCAAAATAAATTTTAACCTCGCTTTAGATTACTTTAAAACTGTGGTAAAATTATATGTGCGAAAGATAGAAATATAGGCCTACATGTAAGTTGCACTTGCAAAAATTGTAGCTGACTGATAGAATTCAAGCTAAGCAGATTGATTACTACTGTAAAATTGGATCAAAGACTAAAAACAATTAATGAAAGAAGAACATGTTGTAGTATTTATATTGATTCATCTCATTTCTATGTCCAACAAAATTATCATGGAGTACTGCAACTTCAAAACAAAATACCAAAAGATAAAAAATAAAGTTGTCAGAACTCCTTGGCAAATTGATGAGATATAAAAAAATCAACAAAACTTCAGTGGTAGACAATCAAAACTGAAAAACAATCCATGAAAACAAATGGTTCTGGTCTTTGCAACTTGGTACGAAAAATGCTAGGTTCACCTTCTGCACAAAGAAACAGCAAATTAGGAAAGGTCATTGTAAAGAAGTTTGTCTTCCACTCTGAATGGAATGCTTAGGGTTAACTGAAACACACCAGAAACTTGTTAAAATGCCATCTTTGGAAGTCAATGCAAGAACTGTGTTACAATGAGATCAGTTATAATTATGTCATTTTTTTACATAAACTAAATTGGGGCGTCCATAAATGACATCACATCCAAATGGGGGAGGGGATTAGACTTCTGTGACGTTTTGTGATTATGCAACAGAGAACTGCTTAGTGCTTAATTCCTAAACTGTTATGAGAGGGGTGGGGGTCAATTTTGTGCCAAAATAGTGTGACATCATTTATGGTTGGCCCCATTTGCAACCATGACCCTGACTGCATTTTATCAGAATTCAAGAACAGAGCATGTTATAAGAAGTTTCTGGTGTGTTAGCAGAACTTAAAGTAGGTAAGGAGTTGCAATTAAAAATTATCTTCTCAGGACAAACATATTCTGTTAATAAAAACACAGTATTTCAACTCCTCGCAATCATGCACAGCCCTGTTTACCATAATGTCTTCATAGACACTGCTCCACAATGGGGACAGGGTCTCATTTGCACATATTCCTGCCGCAAGATACTGCAGATAAGCCTAAAATACAAATTTTACAACTACTACACATTGTCTTCTGGGATGAGCATGCAAACTTTCCGATGAACCTGAAAACGTTTAAGAAGGCAGAGAGTCTATTCTGTTGGATACAGTGGCGTAGCAATGGATTGTGCAGGTTGTGCAAAGCACAAGGGCCCTCGGCAGTACAAGGGCCCCCAGCGGTCAGACCGTCAGAGGTATTTCCTTTCAGAATGTAATAAAATCAACTTAACCAAGCCCAGTTAGCTACATCGGTAAGAGCGTAGGCTGCGTCTAATGCTCCTCTGTGCAAGAGAGTGCACGTGCGTATTCCGGTTTGCATCGACTCATCGAGAAGGTGGCTTATTTAAGAGATCTAAAAATCTCGGGCTAGAACGGTCCGTGCACGGGGGACCTTAAATGCTGTAGACTTGACACTTGTGACTTTTACAATTTGATTTGACACTTGTGACTTTTACAATTTCTGACCTTATTTATGTTGTATGCTACAGCGCTTTTTTGTACAGCATTTTTTGTTTGAAATCGAAGGGGGTTCAAGGGGGAGGGCCCACCATCGAAGCTCTGCACAAGGGCCCGCAAAAACCTTGCTACGCCACTGGTTGGATAGAAATCTAAATATAGTCAACAAATGTAACTATCTTGGAAAAATTATTCACCCTGTAAAAGAGACAAACTTATGAGGTTGGGAGCTCTAAATACAACAATGAATAAAAACAACAATGAATAAAATACAGTTATGCTAAAACTGGATAAACAACAGTCATGACTAATCTTACAGTCACGAATGAAACCAACTAAATATGCGATCAAGTAGCTTTACCATACCAGAAGGCATTAGGAAATTAGGAAATACATAAGCCAAAGAAATTCACTCACAAAGAATCATTTGGATTTACAGTGAAATTGCTGGAGTAGTCGAGCTGTCAATGTGACGGTTATGTCAGAGGAAACAGTTAATTTACATCTATCAGATAATGCATTCATTCATTCATTCATATGTTCATTCATTCAGTAAATTTATGCAGTTCCCTTTAAATCTTCCTGCAATCCCAACCTCAGTTACAGCACTAATGCCTAAGTCTAAAAAAGAGTTGGGACTCTCAGGACTAATTAAACAAGGTCTGTCATCTTGGTCAGTCACAAACAGTACATCACAGATAAACTGTACAGACTTACATCACAAAATGTTTCATAGCCATACCAGAGGCTTCTGACTTCTACTCAGTATACTGTCAGGAGAGTCATAACTCCATGTCTCTGTCTCTGTCTGTCTCTGTATGTCTCTGTATGTCTGTCTCTGTCTGTGTCTCTCTGTCTCTGTTTCTCTGTCTGTCTCTCCCTCAGTCTCTGTCTCTGTCTGGCTGTCTGTCTGTCTGTCTCTCACTCACATGGGCATTATAGTACAACAATCATATTAAGTAAATGAAGCTATTAAGTTCATAAATGAAATCACATCTGGTACCTTACATCTCAAATTTACAGAAAAAAGAGCATAGACACCTTGGTTCATAGCTGGAAAGTATAAAGAGCTGAAAGACATTGCAGCATAAGCAAATACCTGGACTGTAAATCGAATGGCACCCATGGAGGGAATTTGGTAGAAATATCCTAAACACAAGAACATCATTGCAAAATCCTTAACTCCACAAAGTCAATTAAAACAATTGTAACCTGTAATTGTAATTGCTATAAGAGAAACTCGTCATCAAGTGTTTACAGAAAAGAGGAAGAACCATGTATTTTAGTAACAATGTCAAAGTGAATGATGAATGGGTCAGAAATGCAGTGAATGATTGAGTGAGTTTGAGTGAATCAGTCAATGACTGACTGTGCACTTCATAAAACAATCGAAGACCTTAGAGCAATACCCATGTATGTCGAAATACCTCTTTCTTTCAAAAAAGTATGCCAGCATGATCGGAATATAGTATTGTATGTATATACACTATAAATTTGGTACAGATCTGAATATTTTTGACTGTCATTTTTGAAAAACAAATAATTATGTCAACATAGTATGGTATTGGGCATCCGGCAGTATTCAACCATTACTCCGCTGCTGGTATGATAACAAGATTGTCCTTTTTCTTGTAATCTTTGTATTGACAGCGGTGCAACAGTCAGGTTAGTGACATACACGGCTTCTTGCACGATTTTCGTACTGTGTAATAGCGACCAATAAAATAAATATTTTGGCGTAAGAATAAGGTATGACGTGTTGTAATGCAGCTGCTAGAGAACAGAATTTGTCCACATAACCTGTTACTGTACCCGTAATGATACTGATGGTGTGACCATTTGATGCAATAAATAGGTATGTCAACAAACACCAGATGACGTGTGGTATTGCAGCCGCTAGAGAACAAACTGCGTTCACTGCACCCGTAATGATAATGATGGTTAAGTGTTGTTTATGTCAATAACCCGGTATGAAGCAAAATGTTCTGTAAAAACAATAAGGTTATCTCTAGCATTGCATAATGTAACAGTTTCATTAAAAACAATAATAGTTATGTGGTGCTTCAAACAGCTTGTTGATATGTTGTCAAATAGCTTAGATACAGCAGTTTGAAGTATGAGATCTTTGAAGTCATTTTCCCTAAACTCATAAATTCCGACATGCCTGGGTATTGCTCTAAGGTCTTCGATTACAATTGAATCACTAGCAATAGCAACTTAACAATTGATCTAGTAACAATTGTGGAAAACAAAGCAACTGGCATCAAGTAAGCTTACCTCTGTTCATGCAGCCAATCTGTTTTGTAGCAACTGGCAGAATGCTTGTCACAGGACCAACAGCAAATGTAAAAATTCTTATCTGGAGAAAGCAAAAATAAAAATTTACATCTAACAATTTAAACAATTAAAATTGAAAGTGATATTGTATGAGAACAAAAGCACAAATGAGGAACTTATGGGAATACAGCTGTGTATGTTTAATTAAAACCTACTTTCTGAGTCATTCCACACATTTCTAACCACTTATCTTGTAGAAGCTGTAGAGGTCCAAGGATCACAACAGCAAAGCAATTGGAACAAGTAGAGCAGACATACCACGAACTGCACGAACAATAACCTACTAGGAAATTATGTGTTTATGCAATCATTAAATAACCAAAGACCAGAATCAATTAAATCTAAAATGCTAGAAACTGAATTAGACATGATAGGTCTACACAGTAGCCTTACTAAAATTCGATTATAACAAATCAATGGAAAAATAAATACTTAAATAAAGCATGAACTTATAACCCCTGGCTTTTATTTCTTTGCACAGGCTTTTTTCAGATTGGGCTCAAAGTTTACAAAATATTGAACTCTGGCCAATCAAAATACTTAAAATCAGTCCTTACTTCCCAGACTAATCATTATTCAACCAGGTCATCTGATTGTCTTACTCAGATCATACCTAAAACTAGAATGCTCTTGGTTAATATGCGTATGGAGGATGAGGACGCGATTCGGCGGCAGCGCTTTCACGGCCACTGGTCCTAGATGTTGGAACAGCATTCCATCCACCATCAGATTGGCCGACTCAGTAGACTCAAATCTTCACATCTCAGCTCTTGAAGGTGCTATATAAAACATCATTTATTTTCTAAGGCTTATCCCACTTGCTAATTGTTTGTGAGGCGCCCTTGTAGCAGCATGGCCATGTTATGGCACCATATAAATTGTCGTTATTATTATTATTATTATTATTATTAATGAGCCTTTCAGTTACTGGAGAACGATTTTGGAGTTATTGTGCATTATCTATGCATTCTGCTCAGTGGCCTATGGTATGTCACTTTGTTCTCAACATAAGACTTAATTGCCTAGCCACCATAAGCTGCCTCTCTGTCTTAGTGAACTGACCTTCTGAATATTGACCTGGCTATGGTTTGGTTTTGGTCTGCCATTGGTTGATGCCTTGCACATTAAACACCGTCACAGTAGAAGTTACTAATAACAATTACACGAAGGTTAAGAATTTATGCTAAGTCATCATAACCAATACCTTTTTATCAGAATTGTATTTACGAAATATTTCCACTGGAACCTCCGATCCTCCATCCGTAAACAGTACTATCACTTGGTTGCAGTTGGCACCTTCACTGCTGCTGCCGTTGTTGGAAAACTGTTGTAGAATATGCAATACAAAATCATGGAGACTGCTGGTCTACAATATATTTATGTAATGTAGTGTAATCACAGCAATTTATGAAGCATCATAAGTTGTGAGGTCGGTACGCCACTGCTGGCCTACAATATATTTATGTAATTCACTAATCACAGCAATTTATGGAGCATCATAAGTTGTATGGTGCCTTACGACATGAGGCCAAACACACGACCTGCTTTATATGTCTCACTATACACTGTGGACTTGTTGATGCGCTTCCAGATAACGTATATACATCTTCGTTTATTGACCATACGTAATCGTAATCGTAATCTCCAAACTTCTAAAGCGCCATTTGCAAGCCAAGCGCAGGGCACCAGCTTATTCACGAGCGCAGTCTAGATGACACACCGCATCCAGGTACAGGTTAAGTGAAAGTAAGTAAGAAAAGAATGTACCGTTCCACTTAACGTAAAGTGGTGTTATGCTCCCAAAGCTATCAACTTAACGTGCTCGCCTGCCCTGTTTCAGGCTATTTCATCATTATCGCTTTTTACACATGGCCCAGTTAACACACTCTATCTAAACTACAGCTTACACTAAAGGAAGACTTGCATTTTATATGCCACTTCATATACGTGTTCACCTCGGTGCATTCCTGTGCTACCATCTTTTATGGAACATTTTTCTTTCTCATAACTCCTTTGACGAACAACTGAAGACATTCAGTTATCCACATTCTGAGGCGAATATCACTTAAGCCATATGCAACATGTAACTCATCTGAGCAAATATACTCAGAAATTAATTGAGCAAATTTAACCCTCTAATGGTCATGTGAAAATAAATAACAAAACCATTGGCTATCACCAGTCCTATAAGTTTCAAATGCCTAGTAACCACTACTTTTACCTGAACAAGGGTAAAGAAATATAAATTTTGTATTTGCAATATTTACAAACAGTTTAAAATAAATGACACCAGCAAAAATTTTCTAGTAGCATTTTTTTCTAGTTTCAAACACATCTTTTTGGGGAAAATTTTGAGGGTTGTCAAAATGCAACTCTCCTCAGGGTACAGTAATGTTTTCAGTTCCAATGGCTGTAGCATTTTTTGCAAAACAACCTATCTAAAATTTAACCATTGACTGAAATTAAATCCTAGGTAATGCCCAACCCCTCCATCACTTGCACAGAAATCATCGTATGAGCTATTTTCTCAAACCAATATTCACCTGATTTGCCCACATTTCAAGCCCTTTGTGGAATGCCATCCCAATTTCATAAACTATCAACTGAAGCCTCTTCATGCAAAGCTGAATTGCTATAAATAGGGCAAGTGCATATATGTCCTCATTAAATAATTACTTTTCAATGTATTTCAAGTTCATTCATTCATTGAAAAATTTATATAGCGCCTCTTCAAGGGAACATGCTATATTCCACAGCAGCCACATTCATTTGGCCCACATTGGTTTCATAACTGACCACCAGTGTGCACCAATGGCATAATGTGGGCCAGCAATGGACCAACTGAACCTGGCTATTGAGTTTAACTGAAAAGAACCTTTACTCTTTATTCAACATGTTTTATTATACTTACATTGGCAAATAGCTTAAAAGCAAATTCAAATCCTTTAGTGTAGTTGGCAACTTGACCAGCAGCCACGTTATCCAAGTATGAAGCAATTATCTACAACAAATGGTAAAAAAACCGCTACAAGTATTTTCAAACACCATATAATTTCTCACATTTTATTTGAGAATTTAAGAATAGTAAAAAAACATGCATTTTTACAATCTCAGGTTTCAGTGGCCAAATGCACTCTCAATCGTATGGTTCTTCAGTCATTAGATACATCTAATACTGAGTCACCCGAATTACTGCAACGAATTGTGGTCAGTGAAATTCCATCCTCACTCTTGTATCAGATGAACAAAGCATAAAAATTTAACAAATTTAAAAGTATTCCAGAGACTTTTGGAAAACTTTCATGCAGACTTTGCAGAATATTCTGATTTAAGAAAAGGTGAGTGCAGTTGGCCAAGAAGACTTCATAGACAGTTCATTTTGTAGAAGACTACTCAGCTGCAGTCCTAATATAATAACAGCAATTTAACAATACAAAACCCTATCTATACAGGCTACAATATTATAGTAATAAATAAAGTGTGCTAAATTCACACTATGCACAATGATCCAATTCGTGAAGCAGTAGTGAAAAGCAGAAGCATTACCTCAACCACCAAATCATCTCGAAGACATTCAAACCAAATATGTGGAATAATAATTGCTATTCTTTAAAAGTATTCCTAGACTTTCAATGCTGACCCTAAGAAAATGATCATAAATCACTGTCATCCTATTTAAATTTGATCATAAATAAATATTATAGTAACCATCACGGTAACCGAAACTACACATTTTATTTTATTAATTTAATTCAGAAATGAAAACAGATAAAAGATAATGACTGATACTCTTTGTAACTCCTTGACATGTCAGTAAATCATTAGCAGTTTTGACAAAAATATAGCCTATATGTTTAACTTTAAATATAGAAAAAAGCACTCTGTACGTCACATTATCACATACTCTTTTGTTTCGATCAGTCGCCTGAACAAACGTATCGAAACATGTAGCAGACGCAGCTTTATCGGAAAACTGGAATAAAAAATATCAACAAATGCAGAAATATAAAAGTCTGATAACAGCACCTTCTGAAACGCCAATTGCACATAAAATTTACACGTAATTACTAATTAAACTTCTCTTAAGAAGTGAAATAACAACTGCCCACTTCTACTGCATACCATTTATAATGTAATTTAAAAGGTAAATCTAAATTTCTCAGCACAACACAAAAGACAAGCCAGGGAGACCAGCTTATCACCGGCACTATATCAAATCAGTTTTTGTGTAGTTTGTGATCACCTGATGGTGGATGCTGGTACATTTATACATTTTTCACATAAGTTTACATTAAAGTGTAACACCACTGAAAACGGTTAATCAAAACAATTACTAACCACAGACAGCTTCATTGCTTCCAAATTTTTTATCAAATGAAATGCATTGTTGTAAATAAACCATGTTTATTTAAGTGAAGTGACTTGACTTTGGAAAACAATAGCTTATAGCTACTACTGGTCTGAGTAACACTTGACTTAGGTAAGGTATAGTACCAGATAGTACTGGTTTGAAATATTGCTTGGATTCTAAGATCTTATATGGTTTGAGATATTGTATGGCTTCAGAGACTACTTGTTTAAGATGCCACTTGCCTGGGCGATGTTCACGAAGTCATTTTCGCCCAAGGTTTCCATAATTGACCTGACTGAATGCTTCATGAGTGCAAGAGCTTGTCCAAATGAACTGCCACTCCTAAAAGTGCAACACACATATTATATGCAACTTTACAGTTATTACACATCCAGACTAATTTTTCCAGAAAAATACTGCTAACTCATTTGTTAAATAAACAGAATAAGCAGAATAAAAAAATACTGATATTTAAAATGCTTGCCCCTTAACAACAAGCTGCATTGTTTTCCAGTCCCTTTTAGTACATGCTTGTCATTAAAGTGTTAAGAAATTGTGATTCAAAGAAGTCTCTGATGATTAAGCAGTTGAGATCAACTATAAACCATACACTATTAACTAATGCTTCATATGCGATTACAGATTTTGTGCTAATAAGTGTGGTAAAAGCATGACAAAACTAAATGAATAGGTGAATCTTTCTCAACTGCAAATGCACATCAAACCCTAATCATGACCTTTGAACTGAAGCACAGATGAGACCATGAACCATCAGTCACTTCATCTTTCTTATCCTCAACACATGACGGACGACCAATCTCTAATCTTCCTCCAAACAGTGTACGGTCAGCTGAGTTCAATGTATGAATGCATGAATGTATGTATGTATGGATGGATGTATGTATGTAGGTCTATGGATGTATGTATGTATGGAATGTATGTGTGCATGTAAAATATGTAATCTATGCATGTATGTGATATATGTATGTACCTATGTAATGTATGTATGCAATGTATGTAATGTATATATGTATGTATGTATGTATGCAATGTATACATGCATGTAGAGTATGTAATTTATGCATGTATGTAATATATGTATATACCTATCTAATGCATGTATGTATGATTGTATGTATGTACATATGCATATATGTATGTATGCAATGTATGAATGTAATGTATGTATGCATGTTATGTATGTATGTATGTACCTATGTAATGTATTATGTAATGTATGTATGAATGTATCTATGCATGTATGTATGTATCTGTATGTAATGTATGCATGTGTGTGTATGTTCTCATTGTATGAGTTCAATGAGGATGAGATGCAGCAGGAGGATAACAATGTTTATGCTAAGACAGTCCTAACACCTGTTTGATTTGCTATGTTCAATATTCTGCAGTTAAAAACATCAACAACTGTTCAGTGATAAAGACTCACTTTTCAATTAGAATTAGCATATCTTTCGGAGAACTTATGCCTTGAGTGTACCTATAAACAAACCAATCGGATCATATTTTGCAGATTCAAATCTTCTTTTAACACAAAAGCAAGTAAAATAAAAATCAATATGACAAAATCAGTGCTAAAAATATTAATATTAAGCCTTTTCAAACAATCTGCCCAGTAACTGATCTCAAAAAATATTATTGACAGATTGATTGATAGGTCAGTTGGATGATTGACTGATCAAAGCCTGTATTTAACACTGTCAAAAGTTTGTCAGCAGAGCGGTGTCCTTGACATAAAGATTTATATACAAATCCTGAAGATGTCAGAAACAGCTTATCAAGTCAATCTCAAACATCAAACCTAATTGGAAGACTGACTTAGTGAGGTACCCAATGTTACCCATTAAAAATGTTGGCAAACAAATAATAATAAATACAACAGGCATGAATATCAAGGGAAGTGGCATTTGTGACTTGAAGAGAAATCCCTTACCAAGGTCGTCTTCGTACATCGTAAAGTCTACTCAATGTTGAATTATTTTGCCATGGCGATGCTGCAATAAAAGAAAATTAACAGTAATAAAATACACGGTGGTTCAATAAAAAGTAAGCCAAACTTTGTATTTCATATAAGTACTTCTAACATGAAAACAGTTTTTAATATTTTTGTGAAGAAACTCTCAGTAGCATGATTTGATTGTTTAATAAAAGAAGATGTTCAAAATGTCCTCCTTCTGCTTGCAAGCAAGCTTGGAGGTGCTCAAAGCCATTGGGCAACAGCATCGTCGACAAGGGCAACGTTTTCTTCAGTGCGCGCTGACCTTCGTCTGCCACTACCAATGACGTGGTCGACTTATCCTGTTACGCTAATTTTTCGAAGCAATTTATCTAATCCGCTTCTGGTCCAATGTTTTCTGGAAACTCTCATAGAAATTGACGGCTGCTGTAATTCTTGGATTCCCTCAAACCTTTTAGCATGTGTAAATCTTCTTTACTAAAGGCATTTTTCGGAAAAGCTATTTTCGTGTTTATGTTTTCTATCGTATTATCGTCTGCTTTTTTGAGTAGGAAATATAAACCGGAAGTCATTAAAATAAAAAAGTAAGCATGTGTATTGTGTATATTTTTATTTTGAAAATATTATTAATAAAATATAGTTCAAGTTTTAATATTTGTTTATAAAGTTTGGCTTACTTTTCATTGAACCACCGTGTATAATAATGTAGAATTGAATATGAATTTAAATCTGTTGAACCATTGACTACTAGCTATCTAAAAGGCAATGCAATGGTTGAATGCTTACAAAACATTCTGAAATGAGCATGAAAAATGTAAACCGCCAAAGATTTTATATCCCAAATTTGTCAGAACAGATCTAGTGTAACTATCGCAGGCAAGTTGTTATTACTGTGCAAGCATTTAGTAAGGTACAAGATATTTTTAAATATGAAATATAAGTATCAATCACAAAAATATTGAAACTTAGCTAAGTTTAACCTTGGTGAAAAACAAGATTATTGATGAAAAAACAACGTTTTTTACAACGAATTAAAAATAAAATAAAATAGAAAGAAATCTGGAAGCATGGTGGAGTTTTATCATTTTTGCAGCTAAACATTGCATGGCTTTATGCCATAACATTTCACCTTGATGTTGAGTGTGCTTCAAACATCACACAGCGGCAAAAATACTGGATTCTGTAGAGATAGTGATCTTAAGTGACTTCTAAAAAAATCTACACAATCATGACCACGTGATTCAAACTGATTGCATAGGGTCTTGCAAAAAATCCACTTTCACATCATCAAAACTGGCAAAATGCCATACTGGAACAGCTGCAAGTTCAGACAAAACCGGCAGAATATAAATGCTTTATTCATTTATTATAGGCAAGTGTACCGGGTACTTTACTGCCTTGTGACAATTTCTACATCTATATATCAAACCTAGAGCTTACAGCCTTTCCAAAACATGATAGAAATTATCCAAAAATGAGTCATCACCCCACCAGGTTCAAAAGATCCCAACTTGTACAATGTTCATGATATGTTACAATGTTGCATAAATTCCTTTAATTTTTTTGGTCTTCACACAGTAAAACAATAAAAAAATTATTGAGGTGGGTATGGAGGTGATGACTGGTTGATTTTATACTGAATGAGTTTTTACATATTTATGTATAATATATATACAAAATACCCCAACAACATCATATGTAGGTCATTTGTATGTATGTATGTATGTATGTATGTAGGTCACTTGTATGTATGTATGTATGTATCTGGCTATTTGTAAAGCACCTTTTAAGAGTCTCATAAGATCGCTTAACATGGCAATCTAACAGATGCCAATTAAGAAGTATGAAGCCCATCAGACAGTATTCCCATATGGGTTACGTATATGTGGGCCCACGTCTTAGCACAAATACACCCATGTGGAAATATTGTCATATGAGCTTCATATGTCATACTTATGATGCTGGTATTGGGGTAATAACCTAATATACTTATATAGACAGACACCAGAAGCATCTGTCCTCAAAAATCGGTTAACCTAAAATGTGCATATGATAACAGCAGCATCCCAAATGACCTGGATAAGTTCGCAGGACTCCTGTCTGGCTGCCAAAGTACTGCCACAGAAGACTTGGATCCTTGTCTTTGTTTTCTTTCCATACTTCATTCAAGCCATCAGTCCAGGCAATTGTATTCAGAATGTCCACCTCTGAAATTCAAATCACGTCCATGTCACTTCTAAGTCCAACATTTTCAAAAAATACCAAATACCATAGACTATTTAAATTGAAACTAGGTCATGCAATTCTTGAGCAAAGTGTTTCTATGGAAATACTGGTAATTTAAACATTTACAGTCTACCATAAAATTTTCAAGAAGAAAAATAATTTTTTAGCCAACATATAAAAAGTCTCCTATTGTAAACTTTCACATATACATGTAACTCCTTTAGTTCATTCACGAGATGCACATACAATTACCTTATCTCATTCCCAATTTCTCAACAGTCTATTAATTTAGTGTATGTGGAGTTGTTTGAAGCAGTCACATCGATCTGTAGCCCTAAGTAATCCACTGCTGTATGTTGCTAACAGAGGTTTACATTACAAGCACTTGTCACAACTGTCAGCACATTATCAGCTACCTTGCTGACTTCTGAGTTTACTAACAACAGACTTGAAAGATCATTCTCTTTTCCAAGTTTGCACACAACTGAAGACTTAACTTTTTTCACCTACCCATGATTTTGAGATGAATTCAAAAATTAGCATGATATAAATATCTTATTAATAATAATAATAACAAAAATAATAATAATAAACATAATAATAATAATAATAATAATATTTGGCCTCCTGAGAACTGGGACTAAGTAACGAGGAGCTGAGGGATGCGGCTGGATTACTCCCCGGACTAACGCTCTGTGAACCACATCGGTGTCAGTATAGAGAGATAGTCAACCCGGGCGGACACCAAGGGCTGGTATGTAGAAGGTAGGTGGGCAGAGCAGCGCGATATACCACTATCAATGACATAATTTGAAGAGCTCTCTTGATAGCGGCCATCCCTAGTCCAAAGGAACCACTGGGACTGATATGCACCGATGGCAAGAGACCAGATGGAGCCACACTGGTTCCATGCGCAGGTACATCACATGGGATACAACAGCCATTCACATGTGGGCATCCTCGTATGTCCACCTGATTGCATGAGTAATCGGACGGGCGGCAGAACAAGTCGCAGAACGCAAGCGCACAAGGTACTCGTCACTCCCCACGACACGCGAATTCATTCCCGTGGCCATTGAATCACTGGGCCCCATAAACAGAGCAGGACTGGAGTGCTTACACAAGAAGGACCACTGCATGACAGAGGCAACGGGCGATCTTTGTGAGACGACTTATCTTTTCAAACGCTTGTCTGTGTGCACAGAACGCTTTAATCCCATAGCGTTCGGGGCTCTTTTGTGCAGCACGGGGATGAGAACCTCTAACCCAGTTCTATAGTTTCTTAGAGCCTGAGGGATTCTTGAAACCTCGGGCGATAAAAATATAATAATAGAAATAACTTTATTAGGCTTAGCCAACCCAGGAATTAATTAATTAATTAATGTCCAAGTCCCCAAGAGATTATATGTAGGCTACCTTGGGGAAAAATAATAATACACCACTCCACAGACTATAAAAAGCACTAGATCTGCCACGGCAATGTAATATAAAGTAAGATAAGACAATATGATGTTAGATACAGTAAGGCATCCATGGTATTAAGGCAAAGGTACTCACTCCCCTTCATTGCAAGCTAAGACAAGCTAATTGATAATCTGCATGGGCCTGTTTAAAAGTAGCTTTGTTGAACTTTGTTTCAGATTGCAAGTTCTGTGGACTGAAATGTAAAGCTTACAGTATTATTATTATTATTATTATTAAGGAGAATTTATATAGCGGGTTTCAAGGTAATCTACTCAGAAGCGCTCAACAGTAAGTATGCATTTATTAAATGTAATCTAACAAAGCAATTTTTCCTTATGGCATGCAAGGCCAGAAGACAAACTGTCAATTCTGCACACAATTCCAAGTGCTCCTGGGTAGGGAGTGCTATATAATCTCCGAAATGAATGAACATATCATAATGATTAACTCTGAATGTTGTTTCTGCTTACTTCCTCTGTAGATGTCGACTGGGATGTGAACACTTGAGTTGTCCAAGCTCACGGTCTGGTGGTACTGGGAATTGAATTCAAATGTTTCAGCATTTTCGTTTATCTCGTTAGCATAAAGGTAGCCCACTGAGTTGATTGACTGAATCAGAAACAGCAAGCATTAGTAAATTTTCTGTAGCATCAAATGTGACAGTACACAACAATGGAGCCCATGGAGATCTGAAAATACTGCACTTCAACTTGACCCAGTTGTTACTTCTCATTTGCTGGACTGCCCTTTTGGAACAGGTTGCCCTTGAATTTACATACCATTGCATTTGATTCTGTTACAAAAAACTGTCTAAAAATGCACCTGTTTAATTAACTGGATAAACCTGTGTTTGGCAATTCTGTGAGGTAATCAAATGTGCCATATTAAGTGTCCTCATACACGCATATTCAGTAGGCTATTGATCAGTCTAGATTTATGACAAAACAGAATTAAGGTTCTGGACAGTCCAAGATGCAATGCAGTAGGTCAATTTAAATGGTACAACACACACAAAACAGGAGACTAACAAAAAGCAACTTTTTTCTCCCAAAGTCAATGATATTTGAGTACTTAAGAAGTTTGGGAATTTAAAATGAAATGGCTGCATAGGTTTCTCGTACAGCCATGTTCATGTTGGGTCCAGTGCTGCCACCAGTGTCATGACATGCTTTGCTGTCTGGAATTAATTTACCTAGTAATATCTTTGGAAATCTGGTACCAATGAGAAATGCAGTCTAGCAGTCGGCAACCTTTCTATCGAGAGAAGGAAAAGCAACAACTGGACAACTGATTCTCGCTGGTTACACGACAAAATGCAACCATTTTCGTTGCATGATTAACGTGGTCGTGAAACTGTCCCATTGAGCTCCCCAGGGGTCACACCTGACCAAGCATCACATTATAAAGGCCATTTCTATACCAGTTCAGGCCTGACAATGTTGTCCTACGAGGAAAGGCGATCATTAAAAAAATCAATGAAAGGCTGACTCAGGCACACATGCACATAAACACACGTGCACACGCACACGCACACACACCTGCTCTGTGTTACCTTTAACAAATTAAAAATTACTCAAATTATGTACACTTTTGAGCTGAATAACTGCAATAGCAAATTCAAATCAACTCCAGCAAGAGATTTAAACTTGTCAATTGCAGTGCTAAAAGACCCATCCCTTGAATGCTAAAAGACCCATCCTTTGGATGCTAAACGACCCATCCTTTGAATACTAAAAGACCAATCCTTTGGATGCTAAAAGACCCATCCTTTGGATGCTAAACGACCCATCCTTTGAATACTAAAAGACCCATCCTTTGAATGCTAAAAGACCCATCCTTTGAATGCTAAAAGACCCATCATGTGAATGCTAAAAGACCCATCCTTTGAATGCTAAAAGACCCATCCTTTGAATGCTTTAAATGAAAAGACCCATCCTTTGAATGCTAAAAGACCCATCCTTTGAATGCTAAAAGACCCATCCTTTGAATGCTTTGAGTGCTAAAAGACCCATCCTTTGAATGCTAAAAGACCCATCCTTTGAATGCTAAAAGACCCATCCTTTGAATGCTAAAAGACCCATCCTTTGAATGCTAAAAGACCCATCCTTTGAATGCTAAAAGACCCATTCTTTGAATAACAGTATACTAGTATGTCCAGAGCATCAACTCACCTTTAGATTTTTATTCCACACATAATGTTCTGCAAGATCTTCAGCACGATTGACTGCAGCCTGAAATAATTTATTTAAAAGAACATCACCTTAAGTCATTAGTCTGGATAAGTATATCTTAAGGCCATTAAAATTTAAAGTAAGATGAAGAGTGAAAAGTGCAGTAGACATGTCTCAGTACTGTAATGTAGATTGGGGATATGGTATCCAGCTGGTTAGAGAGCTCAGCCTGTAACAGGTCATTGGAATGTGTACTCTCCATCTACTCACTCTCAAATTCTAGCTGGTAACCCTCCTCCTCCTTTTCTTTCTTCATAACCTATTTCTTTTCTTGTGGCCTTGTGCACTGGGAGAGCCTCTGAACATGTACCTACTAGAAGCACTTCATAAATGTTTTAATACATTACAATACATATATATATAATAGTATCATTTAAGCGAAGAAGAAAACAAGCCCCTTAGTGTGTCCAGTATGTATACATGTATGTATGTATGTAGGTACAGTATGTACCAAGACACTCTGCACCTTTGGAGTATCTCACAAGTGCATCATCATACATAAGTATCTAACTGATCTACATAAGAGCATTTTAAGGCAATGTATGCCAGCTGTGCTACAATGTCGCCTCTCAACCGTTCACCACTTACAGTGAACCAAAAATTCTTTACAGAGGCATGAACATCATCTTGATGAATGAACAAAAACCAAAGCAAATTCAGATCTGAATGTTCAACAGCACTAGCAAGAAAATGCCTCCTGTCTCCATAAAACAAAACACAATCACTGTAAATTAATTTTATGGCGAAAATCCAAAGTTCTTGTCAGACCTTCAGAGCATCAACTTTCTTTCCGAGTAAGTCGCCCAAAGATGTAGCAACTTCATTGATAAGCGATTCACCCGCAACCGTCCCAAATGTGATCTTTCCTCTTGCAGCAGCTTCATCGTATGCCTACAAGACAAAATATTAATGTGGCTTAATCATCTTGTTTGTAATTGAAGACATAAAAGGCTTTAATTTTTAAGAAAAAGCAGAAACTTTAGAAAATTGTGCCAAGTAGCAACACACTCTAGACAGTGTTATTGTTTTACTGCAGCTGTCTACAGAGGTCGAGTCAGAAACTTCATTTAAGTACACAGTGGACTAAGGGGTCGCCTAATCTAAATAATTATTACACCTGGTCAGTGGCTAATTGATCATGCAGAGGTGGTGGATCTCCAAAATCTTGCAAATCTAAATCCTAAGCCTATCTGAAGAATCTATAACGGGTAATCGCTATTCATTATTCTGGAAACACATGAAATGTGTGAAACACTATAATGATCAATTATTTCAATCAACCAAAATCACATTTTGGTGATAGGTCAACTCCTTTAAGGTGGCGGATCTCATAGTCCAGGTGGCGGGTCACAAAACTGGGGTGCCGGGTCTCAGATCCGGCGGGATCCGGCAGAATTTAACCACTGCACCCGGTCAAGTTGAAAAACCATTGTTCCCTAACAGATTTGTTATAACAGGGCACAACAACCACTTTGAAACCAGATGTCGTATATCTATTCCCTCAACGAATGGCTGACTTTAGGTGCTCCTTCTTGCCCAACCTTCACTGTCTCACAGTCAAGCACTTTCTGTTGCTGGCCCTAGACCCGAACTCTCTTCCATTACATAATTGCTTTGCATAGTCTAGATGACCTCATTATCAGAACACATTTTCTCCAAGCGGCTCCTTCAGATTCTCTCATAGTATAATATTTTGAGACAAAAGAACCGTTCAGATATCCAATGAAGACTCAATAAGGCAGGGCCATTTATTAATCTGTCTTAAACCTATCTTTTAAGAATAATATGACAATTGTTTTTGTCCTTGGCTGTGCTAAATCACCTTATTATTATCATCATCGTCATCATCATCATCATCAATTATTGTAAGTATGTTAAACGGTGGTACACACAAAAACAGGCAAATTTAGATTACTGGAAACCTTTGTGGTTATTGTGACTGGGCAAAAAATTTAATAGTCTTGGAATGCACAGAATAGGGATATTTCACCCGCATGAATGCATTTGACTGACCTTCTGAAGCGTTTCAATTCCAGAAACTTCATCTAAGAAACTTGATAGTTTCTCTCCCAAAGTTTTATTTCTTGTCTCCACCCTGTAATTTAACAAATCACGGCAGAGAATTCAGTCGTCAATTCTTAGTTAATTTCACAGGTTTTGTCATGGAAAATCATATTCTGCACTTACAAAGTCACAAAAAGTGTTCTAATCATTTCAGATTTACAGTCTACTCTATAAGTAGAGTCATCATCATTATCTTTATAATCTAGTGCTATATAAAGCCAAATACTGTCTTCTTTCTTTGCTAACAACTTCTTCTGCTTTGGTCTGATGTGCAATAACACATCACAAAATGTTCACCTAATTTTGTTTGCTTCTTTATCGTGGCTCAGAGCTGCACGTAAGGACAGGTATTGATTGCTGAATAAGGACAGGTAATAGATTCTGATGGCACTTGTTTCATTTGTGTCCAGGGGTCAAGAAAACAGAGAGAATCGCACTCAGTGCCTGCTGCATCCACGGCACATCCACAACAATTAAATATTGATTACAAGCAAAAGTCAATTAAATCATCATAGTCATCATCGTTGTGATTACAAATCATCATCATAGTCCCTGTCTTTGTTGATGATGTGATAATTGTAATCATAATCATCACTTTCAACATTATCATCCTAGTAAGCAGCATCATATGCTGCATCAATAACCAGCATCATATTTAAGATCACTGATTGATACATAATCAGCAGCAGCAGCAAATTCCTTTTACTACAATCATACCCATCATTACTGCTCACCATCACAAGGACAATGCTCAGCAGCCCATCTATGCAACTGCTCACCCTTTAACCCCACTTCACCTACCACATGAACCAACTGATTACGGTGACCAATTTTCCACTCCATCTCATTTGGATACCAACCCACTCTCATTTAACCCTGTTGGCAAAATAATATTAGGCCTTCTTTCAAGTTCTTTGTACACCCTACATGCAACTGTTGTCATCATACCTAAAGATGATTACAACGGCAATGAGGAAGACATCGATTCGTGATGACAGTTATGGTGGGTGGTGGTGATGGTGGTGACATGCGGAATGATGACAATGCCTTTGTTGTCATAACAAAGGCAAAGGTCATGACAATGAAAACTATGGTGGCAATGATGACAATGACTGTACATTATTGAATATGGGAGCTAGGTAATTATAACTGACTGACTTTTGACTGGTTGAAGCCTCATCATAATCAGGAATTTGAGTCGTATCATGAGTCGTATGAGTCGGATCGTGCGTCAGATCATGAGTTGTATCATGAGTTGTATCGTGAGTAGGATCATGCGTCGGATCATGAGTCAGATCATGCGTCGGATCATGACTTGCATCATGAGTTTGTTCAACAGTCGGATCATGAGTCGTATCACGAGTCGGATCACGCGTAGGATCACGAGCTGTATCACGAAGCGGATCACGAGTCGGATCTTTAGTCAGATCTTTAGTCAGACCATGCGTCGAATCGTGGGCGGTATGATCCGGCGCATCATGAGTAATCTCATCGGACGTCCGACCTGGTAGAAATCCTATTCCGGAGCAAGTGAGAAGGAAGAAGGCAGCCAACAAGTGGCAGAACCATCTCACTTCACCCATCGTCTTCTTAAAACTAACGCACACAGTCCAAGGCTCGACCGATCATTACCCTTCGTCCAGAGAAAAGCTTCTTAATCCAAGTTACACACAGATTCGCTTATTGAGAGTGACCATCCGCCGTATAATACACCGGTCTTATAGAACAGAAGAAAGGCCGATACACGGCTAGAATGAAGGGCAGTACGGCCTATCCTCCTATCGCTCCAGTACAAGTCCACCTCGCTCTAGTTATGCTATGCACACTTCTTCCAACTCTCCACTACAGCGCCGCCGCCGCAAAAGGCCTCACGTCATCAGCACCCCCTCTCGACCGGCGACTTCTCCCTCTCTCACGGCCAACCAAGCAATGCATCTCATTCAATCACATGTATACATCTATCTGTACAAATATATAACGCACGTATGCATAAATAGGGCCTACATGTGTGTATATATATACATGTATACAGGCTGATGCATATATATAAATATTATGGGATACGGCGGTTGGTAGGCCATGGTCTTTGCTGCGGCGTGTGCGCTTCTACCTTAGTCTTCGGTGGCGAGGTTAACGGTTGTGGAGAGCATCTTGGTTGGTTGCTTGGTTGGCTAGGTCTCCCCCACGCAGCAGCAGCAGCAGCCGCCGCTGCATCCGACTGCACTCGAAGCAGCTACTACCACGGTTGTAGTTGAGGCCAAGGCAAGAGCAGCAGCTGCGGAAACTGAGCGCAGAGAAGGATGCTCACAAGACGTAGAAAGCCACTTACGACTGCAGCTGCAGCAGTTAGCTGTTATAAATATCGTAGGCCTACGTACGACTATAGGAATTAATATATATTAATCCTCATGATATCTATTCAATATAAAGTACATTGGTTAGATGACGAGATGATAAGAATCCGATATATTATATGATACGCACGATATAATATGTTATACATAAACCATGTTATATGGGGGTAATTTTATTTGTAGGTGGGAAGCTTCGTCATACTTTTCTTGTAATAATCCCAAAACTGATCGTGCATAGGAAACGAGATGGCCTGTACTTAAGGCCTATGGGGCTAATTGATCCGTGCTCTCTAATTACAATGATCTAATAGGCCTAATTATCTATTATGTGCTGATATAATGTATTCCTTGTGTCATTCCTTTACACGCACATAATATAATATAATACAATATATATATATATATATATATATATATATATATATATATATATATATATATATATATATATATATATATATATATAAATATCCGCAAATGTCCTAATTATCACTCAACCGAGGTAGTTATTCGGCCTTGAAAAGGTATTGTGCACAATGCCTGCCAGACTCTCTTTCTACGTTTAGTCTCCGAAGACTTCGATTAATACCATTTCCAATATATTCAGTTAAACAATGGGTATTAATGGATACACTGGTGGTACATAGGCCTACATGTACGTGTACATGTAAGGTACAGCGACCCTTTCCAAAAGTCTAGCAATTATAGGATCATAGATTTGAACAGAAATTTCTACGTCTCATCTGTTCATCTATTCACTTAGGCCAGTCATTTCTATTCCTCTTCGTCGGCGCACTGGCTATTATAATTATAGGCAGATGACAGGATGACAGATCTCAGATAGGAAACCATAGCAATGTAGTTTTACTTGTCGGGCTTCAATTGCATTACACCAGGAACTCGATCGTTATAAGGCTGTCACTTGCAGCCATATCAAGCTTGAAGTGCCTTATAATGATCGAGGTTGTGCAGGTTTGAATTGTCAAATTTGAACTGGGGAAGTTGAAAAATTCTTACATGACCGGATATCCCGACAAGAATTTCTTACGTTCCTAAAATGTGGGCATAGGCCTACTCGATCCTTGGCTGTGTAAAAAAATCGAACAACGAAGAATAGGCCTATGCTTACTGGAAAACTCTTGAGTTTTATTTTCAGAAGATTTATAGCTCTAGCAAAAAATCTGACTTAATCAACACTGAAGTGGTATGAATGAAAACTGAGAAAAAACAAAGGAATAGTTTTCAGTAACATTGAACCGCTGAAAGCTGCGCCCGTGAATAAGCTGATGCTCTGTGCTGGGCTTTTGAGTGGCGCGTTAGAAGGTTGGAGATTACGATGAAAACAGTGGCGGCGCCAGGATTTCAGGTTTGGGGGGGGGCTAAAGCTCAAAAAATCTTCCATTTTGTCCCCTCCCACTTTTTGGGGGACTGAGCCGCAGTTAGGGGGCTAAGCACCCCCTAGCCCCCCTCTGGCGCCGCCACTGGATGATAATAAACTTAGGCCCCAAGGTAATTTTTGGGAATTAATTGGAAGGATTGCAAAATGAATTAGGAAGGTTGAACCCTACCAACCATCAACCCCGATGATTCAGTCCCTGAGGTTGCGTGATACTAGTTTTTGCTATATTGTAGGTGGATTATTTTTTGGATCCATTTCCCCGACCTTGTTATGTCAGATTTCGTGTTATGACGGAGCATGATATAACGAGTCTTCATTGAATTATCTTCCTTCCTTCCTTCCTTCCTTCCATTCTTCCTTAGACAGTAGTATTATTATCATCATTGCTAGATGTTTGCCCGTCCTAAGACGGTAAATGTATCGAGCTCGGGCGGGAAAATTTAAATCAGCCCTCCCTCTCTATTTCCCACACTTCCCCTCCCCTCCTTCCACTCTCCTTTCCTCCACTTCCACTTCCCATCCCTTCCCCTCCCCTTTCCCTCCTTTCCACTTCTCCTTCCCCTTTCTCCTTCCTCTCCTCTACCATTCCTGCTCCCCTCCCCGCTCCTGCAGTTCCCCCTCCTGCCATCTACCGAATCAATCAGTTAACCACGCAATGAAGAGTCAGCCCGTGCCTAAGAGAAACAGAAATGCGTGCTGCCATCTGGCGAATGAGAAAATTCACGTAGCGGAATGTTGACTTCACGAGAGACATACAGACAGACATTTCTCTTCTATTATATTGTTGTTGTTGCTATTATTATCGTTATCATTAATGTCATTATTATTATCATTATTATTATTATTATTATTATTATTATTATTATTATTATTATTATTATTATTATTATTATTATTATTATTATTATTATTAATGTCGTTGTGGATGCACACACATACGCGCTATACACACACACACACACACACACACACACACACACACACACACACACACACACACACACACACACACACACAGAGTCGTTGTCGTTGTTGTTGATGCTGCTGTTATTAAAAGCCCCGAGGTACATAATGTGATCCCTCGTGAGTTCAACAATTATCCGGAGAATAAAACATTCTGGGAAGGCTAGATTCGCTAGAATGCCTAGAAATCGTAAAGATCCGGCGTGGCAAAGGTGCCTTGGAAGGCAATGGGGTTAGACCGTTAGAACGTTGGATTATTTATGATGGCAATGGCTGAGGAGAGAGAGAGAGAGAGAGAGAGAGAGAGAGAGAGAGAGAGAGAGTTTGACTGTCTCAACTTTAACATGAAAGTAGGCCACTGCTGTTAATTGGTCGACAGTCTCAAACACCAAAGGGACAAAGTGGTATTTCTCTGTATTAGTGTGCTGTATTTCTCGACCTTCGTAGCTGCTGCCAATAGGCCGCCTAGTAGCAGCAAAGGTTGATGTGGGTTGAAGGCAAGATGCGACAAGAGTGTCTCTTACCGTGGTATCCGTCGCATCCCATATAGCAGCACGGCCTGCAGAGGCGTAGCTAGGATATTTGGCGCCCGGGGACAAACTATGAAATTGGCGCCCCCTCCGGCCTCCTCCGCCCTCCTCGTCCCTCCCTATTTAATTTATTTCACATTTACCAAATACGCGGAATGGCAATTTAAATTTTAGTGAAATAAAATATAAAAATACCAACTGTTCATTGTGTTTTTGAAAGTCAAGAAATTCAAATTATATATGAATTAATTTATCAAACAAATATCATAACACATATCTGTTGTCGATAAAATAAAAAAATATTTAAACACTAGGTTGTTGATTGGTACTATGTTAGTCTACGTATCGCTTAAACTAACAAACTTGTTTTTTTTTATGAAATAGTGATTTAAGTATTTGCATTCAAAGAAAACTATACAGCAGCAGAATTGAAATCCAAGATAGCTGAACTGCTGAGTTCTCACTGATACTGTCAGTCTGCCTCTCATTGAAAGTTAGCTTGTAATTTTGACCTCTTGGGCAGTCTTGGCCCAATAAATTTACAAATCACTGGGATGCAGCGCTACAGCCCGATCCAGCGGTCGCCCTGTGTCCATGATGCCTATAGTATAATAGGTTTTTACTGGGGGATCATGGATGCAGCCATGGGCGTCAAGAGTCAAGGCGGACCCAGCTAGCTTAACCATTAGACAGATGCTTCTCCTACAAGAGTTGGCATACTGCACAACGCACCCTCCCTCGCATTGGCTATGAATGCAGGCTTATGCAGCTATTCATTCCAGACGGGTAAACGTTTCCCATACAGGAAAGTTTAAAATTATTATACCTAATTTGTTTATAGGCCTATAATAAAACCAGATTCCACTTTTAATACATTAAGATATACTTGAGCTGATTTTATCCATGATTTTATGATAAAACGACTTTTCTGATTCTGACTAGCCGAACATGCTTACAATGTAGGTAGGCCTATATCATTTGTAATGAGTATATGATGCCCCTTAGTGCTCAATGGGGCGCCAAAATAATGTCTGACAACTAGTTTGTAACTAATGAGGTTTTGGGGCGCCAAAATTAAGTTTTATAAATTTATTTGGGATAAATTAGTTTAAATAGCATCAAAATCAATACTAACATTATTAATTCGAACCTTCATTTTGGCACCCCTTCCTCTGGCGCCCGGGGACACATGTACCCCCTGCCCCCCCCCTAGCTACGCCTCTGACGGCCTGTCCGCTATGGTATGAGAGTTAGACTACCATCAGGTTTTCCCTCCTCTGTTCTACAATGTCCGGGCGGTTCTTTCACCCGGACATTTAAGAAAAGAAGGCTCTTTCACGGCCGGAAAACCCACCGAAACATCTCCCGTGAGATTAGGTCATTGAGGCTTGCATGTCTGGCACCTCCACCGGGTCCCAGAGAGCAAAGAGAGCCCATGGGAACCGTTAGCCGTGACTAGGGCTTTGCATCGGCATTTTGAGTTTCACAGCTCTTTGACAGATTGACTCCAAGCCTGAAGCTTACTGCCACTAATCATCCAGTCTCAGGCGATATATAGGCAGTAATATTCAAACTCTTCGTTTAATATTTTCAAACTGACAATTACGCAGCATGATTACAATTGAAGGGTTCAGAGCAATAACCAGTTATGTCGAAATACCACTTCTTTGCTAAGAAGTATGCCAGCGTGTTTGGAATGTAGTAGTCTATTTACCCTGTAAATTTCGTGCAGGTCCGAATATTTTTGATAGTCATTTAAAAAAAACAAATATGTCAACATAATATGGAATTGTGCATCCGGCAGATCTTTGAAGCCATTTTCCCAAAACTCATAATTTCCTACATACCTGGTTATTGCTCTGAACCCTTCAATTCATTATGAACGGATGATCACAAGTTATAACAGGAGTCGAATTTAACTGTATACGGCAGCCATGCAAGGCGCCCATCACGTCCTACATCTCATTTCACCAACGCGCCATCTCGCGAATGATATATAGGCTGAGTGGACCTTTAGGAGGGTTGCGGGATGCGATCCCGCTTCCTACAGCTCTTCACGCCAGTGATGTTACGGTTGTTACCACTACTCTATGCCCCTCCCCTATATTGCTTAAACTTTCCCCGAAATTCTTTCCTCGTAGGCCACCTAAAAGTTTCTTATTAGGCCTAACTTTTTCCATCTCCAAGACGTTAGCTTGACATTGTAGGGATCGTAATCGTAATCGTAATCTCCAAACTTCTAAAGCGCCACTCGAAAGCCAAGCGCAGGGCACCAGCTTATTCACGAGCGCTGCGTCTAATCAGAGGAGTTGTCCAAAAGAGTAGTCCAAGGGAGGTCCGAGTCCGGTTTCCAGGGGATCAGAGAGGGATTGTGATTTATGAAGCCTTGTTTATGATTATCAGTATCAAATAGGCCTAAGCGCTGCATGTTTCCCCGTCGAAATACCGGTATAGCCTAATACTTTGGCTTACCACACGTACATCACAGATTTAGACCACAACTCTTAGTTCTAGAGGACTGGTGTTAAGATCATAATATAATGTAGCCTAAAACTTATTGACATGTTGCCAGCGTAGTTTTTGTTGAACTGAAATTTCTTTGACTCAGCGCGCGGTATCCGTCCCTCGAGGGTGTAGAACTGTAGGCCTAGATGTCCCTGGTATCAACATTAAAGAACAGACTGGTGCAGTCTTTCCGTCAGGCAGTTCCAATCGGGTCAGAAGAAAGAGCAGCTGACTGATAATTCTGAAAGCCTCTGATCAAGTTGGGTTGAAATACAGAAAATGACGACTGACGATCGAGAGGATATAATATTATGGAGAACAGTTTTGAGAGACTTTGTCTCAAGGAAAACAGCAAACCGATTATATAGAGTGTTGGCCTTGTTTATAGACTATGCCTGGCATTGCCCGCCAAATTTAGTATTATAACTTAGGATTATGTTAATAAAGGTGACCCGTCAGAACGGCCCAGGACAAATCGGCCCCGACAAAACAGCCCCGACAAATGGGCCCCGACAAAACGGCCCCGACAAAACGGCCCCCGTCAAAATGGCCTCGACAAAACAGCCCCGTCAAATCGGCCCCCGTCAAATTGGCCTCCGTCATATCGGCCCCCGTCATATCGGCCCCAGTCATATCGGCCCCCGTCATATCGGCCCCAGTCATATCGGCCCCAGTCATATCGGCCCATACAAAATATCCAATGTAACAAGTACTTTTAAGCTTACGCTGACAAACTATGCTGAAATGAGGCCTCTGGCGACGGTTCAGCTGGACAATGCTTTCAATGACAACTATATATCATAGAACCAACTTCTATTTATGCAACGAATTATTTTTCATAAATCCAACTTCCATTTTAACGCCAAAATTATTTTCAGCAATCCAGCTTTCATTTTAAGCTGACCGCATAAAATAATTTGGCAACGTAAACTAAGTCTTACGGTTTTACCAATCCGAGTTCTATTTACGCAAATAATTCTTTTCATCAATCCAACTTAAAAGTACTTAGGACATGGGATATTTTGTGATGGGCCGATGTGACTGGGGCCGATTTGACTGGGGCCGGTTTGACGGGGGCCGATTTGACGGGGCCGATTTGACGGGGGTCGATTTGACGGGGGCCGTTATGACGGGGGCCGAAATGACGGGGCTGTTTTGTTGAGGCCATTTTGACAAGGGCCGTTTTGTCGGGGCCGTTTTGTCGGGGCCCATTTGTCGGGGCCGTTCTGACGGGGTACCGTTAATAAAACAACAAATGAACAAAGACGGTTTAAGTTTATAAATTTTATCAACTTTTGCACAACATTGAGTATAATACTATAATCAATATATAAAAATATTAATACATCCGCAGAAGTGAGCTTACGATTCCATAAAAATTATATTAACGGAAGTGAGCATGTTCTAAGAGTCCACAAATATTTGCCTATATACATTAACAGAAGACAATGAGCATGTTTTAAGGTTCCACAAAAATGAGCCTATATACATTAACAGAAGTGAGCATGTTTTAAAATTCCACAAAACATAGAAAACTGGTGATCTAAAAGTATTCACAAAACTAAGTATACAACACAAACGAATTTCTCACAAAACAAGCAGAAAAAAGATTAAAAATTAAACTTTGTTAATCAAAAATGAGACCTCACAAATTTAATGTCCATTTATAAGCTGTATATAACTTGAGATATATCGCGGCCTCATATACATAAATATTGGCCTATGAGCAATTGAGCATACACCAAATTATACAGGCCTGCATATTTTATAGTATGTAAAGCTGTGTGATAGAGATCATTAACTTCACCAAACACTGTCTTAGTGACTAAACGACTTTGCCATTTCAGCCGAGCCCTCTGCGGTTGCTGTAGCCAATAAATTTAGTCGCAATTGTATAAGACTTTTAGGCCTAGGCCCTATTTCATCCGAATTAAATTCGATTAAATCGATTAAATTCAGTCCGTTTTTACTTATTTCCTTATATGCCTAGGCTTTTTCTCCCTTCTCCTCTTTCGTCCTCTTTCTTCCATTTCTTTTTCTTACCAAGGAATTTCCACATCACCTTATAATTGCTTCCATTTTGTTTTCTCCTTCATTCTTTTTCTAAACCATCTTTCATTCCTTCTTTATTTTCATTTTCTTTCTTACGTTCTCTCACAAAGGAAGTTCCGTCTCGTATACCTGCTTTCTACTCGTTCCGCCATCTTTTTCTTCTTTGCATCATCCTAGCCTTCCTAGGTATCCTTTTCTCATGTTCTGCCATTCACCACCCTCTCTTTGATCCTCCTCTCCCTTTCAGCATTTCCATGAGCATTAGCCTAGATGGGACCCGCATGGGCTCTACGAATCTCAAATACGATAATCTCGGTCCTATGAAATGTGCTCCATTTTTCACCATATCTGCTTCATCTTTCCCTCTTCCCCTAACCAATTCCTCCTTCGTCATTCTCTGTTTCCCTACCATTCCTAATCATCCATCTTCTCCATCTTCGCCCATCTCATCTGCTGCTGGACCTGCTGCTCCGATATCTTTGCGCCACGCTCAGTTCCTGACGTTCCGTTACGGCCACGTGACAGCATCGGTGGAACTCGTGAGCGTTGTTCGTGACGCACCGTCTGAACGTGCGCATGATTTCGTAGCCCCTCGTCCTGTCGCGCCCTGGGCTGGGTCCACCCCCCGTGTGGCGCCCTGTCTGCGGCCGGTTGAAGTTGCGAAGGGTGATGCGAGATGAGTAGAACTCTGCGCGACACTGAAACCCTTTGTTTCCGGCCAACAGTCCCAGCATGCAACACGACCAGTGCTGTCTCGGAACGTCTGAAACAGAAAACAAACCATACCATCACTCAGACTATAATTAATCATGTCTGATCTGTTAAATCTGATCCTATCTCATGTGTTCAGTCTGATCTGCTGACCTCCAGGCCCGCCGACAGATATTCCGGGCCTCTGGGTAGGGCAGTCACGTACGGACCCACTAAACAATGTTTAGACTATTTTAAATAAAATTAAAATTAAAAGTGCAGGTACTACCTACGATAATATTATAATAATTAGGCCTATATATATACATGATTGTACAACTATGATTTTATTCAGTTGTTAATTTAAAAAATTTAATTTTCAAATTTATGCTATTCAAAAAGCAACGTTTCTGGATTTAGCTGCAGCAAAATCGTTTATTAGGCGATAATTTGCTTGAGCTTATGATGTTTTTCATAAGCCCGAGCCCTAAAAGTCGCCGGGCCCCTGGGCATTTGCCCTCTGCCCCTCTGGGCGGGTCTGCTGACCTCTTTGAATCCTACAGCAAAACGCTCTTCCGATATTAGAGTTTAAATAGTTTAAAACCTACGGGCCTATAGGCCTATATACAGTGGCGGCGCCAGGGTATTTGCCGCCCTAGGCGAACCTGTCGCGCTGCGCCCCCGGTAAGTGCAATAACAAATTAATATTAAATTAACTAAGTTAATTTAAAAGTTGTCCATTATTACAGTAACAGTCTTGAAATTGTATTAGCTATGCAGCCTATGCTGTATAGTGTAATACGTTTAATGGGAATTTAAAATGTAAATACATGCTGGCCTATTAAACAATGAGACAGTGCACATTTTCGTTTGAACACTTTGTAAGAAATCCTACGGCTACTTGTACTAAGTCATAATCCTACCTATACGTACGAACTTTCTACGAAGTCTGTAGAAATAATTATAATGTAATTTCAGAATTTAATTTTTCGCGCCTTCACTTTAGCAAATGTAAAAGAGTTCTGTCAGTTCAATGTCTCCAGCAAGAGGCCTATCATGTTCAATTGACGAGGTAGCTAGGCCTAGTTCAACAAATCTTTCTTGCAGCATGGACGTATGCAAATTATATGTTTCTTTTGAGCTTCGAGAAGTTTCTCTAATTATTATTAGACACAGAAACTGGAAGTGTCAAGAAGACGTCAAATCGAATAAATATGCGGCGTCTTGTAACTTTTGTTATATTTTAAAACCTAGTCCCGCAGTGTTAGCATTATTTAAAAGTACTATATTTTAAATCCATTAGGCCTATATCAATGCTTGCACACATATTGCGCCATTTATTGACCTCGATCATCCAGACCGTTATCTTTAGTGTCTGGTTTTGTACTAGCACTGGATTTTTCTGTGATAGGCTACCGGTATGAATTATGTTTCTAACAAAAATTGATTAAACTTTTAACGAAAACAGGGTTTGTTTCAGTAAAACAAGAAAACCCCAAGTGAAAATACAAGGTCTCCAGAAAACTCCATTTTAGAAGTTCGGATTAAAAACCAAGATCTTGGGAAAACCGAAGGAGTGGTAACATTGCAGATGATCGGTCTCAGTTTCATTTCAGATATGGGGGCCCGTGGCGCTTTGGATAACAGCTGGCACAGAGACCGAGAGGTACCGAGTTCGAGCCCCCGTTGGGCGGATTTGCTTTGTAGGCTGCTATTAGCGCCGTTGTATTACATGGCTGTCTGTTCTGTTAGTAGTTAAGATTTCAATTGCATAACATGTAAATGTACAGCGCAGTGCGTTTGTCAGGCGCTTAATAAAGAAAAGATTATTATTATTATTATTATTATTATTATTATTAGGCTACTTCAAACTTGCGATAGTTAAGGGCATAAGCGTGACGTGCCACATGATTTCAAAATGTCTGTGGTCTTTTTGAAGCCGCTTCTTATTTTCGTATTCATTTATTAATGAATGGTGGCAAAACGCCGGCAATGTTTAAAAAAATATTTTTTATTTAGCTTTTCTGCCGCCCCCAGAAGCGTGCCGCCCTAGGCGGCCGCCTAGTTCGCCTAGTGGTAAAACCGCCCCTGCCTATATATAAGCTTAGTCTCAAGAAACATACAGAATTGTAATCTACAACAAAGTCAACAAATATCTGCGTGTTGGCTCTCTTGTGTACGCTCTTGTGGTGGCTTGAGGATATATGGTTTCCCACTCTAATATATTACATGCCAGTATGTAATTAAATATAGGGCCTAGGGAAAAGCTGCATGAATGTACTCAGAACTGTAGAAGTCAGGATCAAAAGTAATAGAAACCAATACCGTACCTCTAAAGTATGAGAGGAGTTCGTTGCTCGTTTGTCCGTTCAAGGGATCGTCCGCTTCTCCAGTAGTGTCTGCGTTCATCGGTGGCCGAGTGCTTCCGCTGACGCCATCTGGCGAATGACTGCGACTCGTATTAGCTCCATCTTCCGACTGAGTTGCGGTCGTTTGCTGGTGGCGAGTGTTCGTCACGGGCTCCGTTTCGTTTCTGTCGAGAGTCATCAGAAACTCTACAGAAAAATCATGCAATGTAAAATTAGCAACAAAGTCTGACCATGCATCAAGTTTTATTAATTAGTAATTTATTTACATAGCGCACTAATAACTCCACACTCAATAAATGTGAATCTGAGGTAAGGAGGACGTGACAATAGCCTAATACTAATAGCGAAAACTACGATGACGATTATTTTTATGACGACGACGACGACGATGATGATGACCCAGTATAAGAACCTCTATAACGCATAGTTGGCGGCTCCGAAACCTTCAGAATTTTGACAGTAGTGTTAAAGAAGTTCTTAGTTTAGAGCGTCGTCGTCAGTGTCGTCGTCTATTATAATGATGATGATGATGATGATGATGATAATGATGATGACGAGGACGATGACGACGATGTTATTGATGAGTAGTATACTAAGGCTATCCTACCTTCAAACTGAGTCTGAGCAGACGCTGACTGGAACAGAGCAGAGCAGACGATGATTACGATGAAGACGAAGGCGCACACATGACCTCTAGCGGTAGACATCTCAAACAATAAGTGTCAGTAAAACTTATCTGGTTTGGCTAATGTAATAGCGCGCCTAAGGCGTTAAGATGAGTATTGCTATTCTGGTGCTTTGCGCTTACAGTACTTTATGCTGCCACCGTCTATAATGCTGTAACTTTTAATGAAAGCTAACTTCAAGTTGCTACAGCAACTGCATGTGATTTTTCTTCGTCAACGAAACTCACAGGTATTTTAGCGATCGTTGTTGTTTATATATAGTAGGAAGCAGAGTGCATGGAAAGTGGCGCCAGCTGGCGGTCGCTGCGATTGGCGGATGGATACGACGACGTCTTCCGAGAGATGACCTCATGTGGTGGTCGACCGTGGTCGTACCACTGAAGGGCGTAGGCTTTCTGAGCAGCCACGACGAGGCAGAGCAGGAAGAGGAGAAGGAAGAAGAGGAGGAGGACGATGAGGAGGACGAGGAGGAGGAGGAGGAGGAGGTCTAGCTAACGTACGCCCACATCAAGCCATGCAGAGCGTCGATCTTCCGATCGTCACGAGAGCGGCTATGGCTGGCTCCGAACAGGGAGGAGGCTCGGCCCTTCCTGCTTTACATAAAACATTTTACACAAACAGTCCTATGCCTATACCTATGTATGCATACCTATGCATAAGCAACGCATCGACCCATGCTATTTCGTGAACTGCAACATAGCCGTGCATGGCTCCTCAGAACATGTAATAAAGGCGCTATATAAATGTCAGAGATTAAAATGCTAATACAGAAGTTAGCATCGGAATGATAACTAACTGTAGGCCTATAAAATGGTGATGTCCGTTATGTCATTGATGCAGAATTCATTGTTGCGTCAACAACTGTTACACAGTAGGCGCTATTACATTAGCCAAACCAGACACTTATTGTTTGAGATGTCTACCGCTAGAGGTCATGCATGCGCCTTTTATACATTTATAGCCCAATGTGATGATGGTGACCAAAAACTGTTTAAGACTTTAAGTTGCCTACCCAAGATCTTAGTTGATTTGTTAGATTCAAAGCACTGTAATAATGGTGAAATTTGCTGTATTTATGCAGGCACATCGTTGTGACTGACTTTTGATATAGGATTACAGGCCCATGGAGATATTTGCGTGAAGTAGCTGATTAAGTTGAATCACTCGTATAAATTTATTGGATTTTTCATAGCAAGACTGTATTAAGCTTACGTGACATCGACCGTGTTAAGCGATTCAAATTATGGCGGCTGCAGGCCTAACTAACATTTTATTGGTCTTTCAGTTGAAGTTAAGCGCCTATGATAAACCACTACTATAGGGGCAAAGATAAACATTTAGACAGATCATACAGGTGGTTCCGCTATTTGGGTGCAAATTAATGATCAGGTAGGCTATAAGGTTATGCGGCATCTGGCAGCTTTACTTAAACGCCAAACACTGTCCAATTTTGTAGGCCTACATGCATTCATTGCTGAAATGCCGTGCCTTGTTCTTGGCATGTATCCACCATATCGGCTTCACCCTGTGCCTACCCTGAGAAGAAAACAATGCTACGGGTTACAGGAGGCTACGTTCTGCTACTAGCTTTTGGCAACGGGCCAACAGTTGATAAAATCGTAGACACGTGTCAAGTTCACCACGTGTAAATCGCGCTACATTTAAACCGAACCAGAATTGTTAATCATCGGCCAATGTAGGCCTACAGGCTCTTCTGGCTAACGTCTGATATCGTTAGTATGCATAATGAAAGCTAGTAAACTTTGACATAATATGACCTATTGTATACACCTAAAATAGAAGGCTATTATACTTATAGGCCCGGTTGAGCTGTGGATGGCGGCGTACAGTTTGCTTACGTTGCGTAGTCAAGCGAGGCAGACAGAGGCGTGCAAAGATGCGTAAAGAGAGCGGCGGCCAGTTAGGAAGGGCCTGGTTGGCCGTGGGAACGGCGGGGGTCTGAATGAAGCGCGTGTTTGAAGACGAGCTGTGATTGGACGACGCCACGAACATCTGCTCATGGTCCGATCATTACAGACATCATGAATATTAACGAAAGATCCCATTCAAGTGGTCGACTCCCCTCTGTCTGTCCTGGGAACACGCGCTGCTCTTACGACGTCATACGTTGCACACAAAGGCCGATCGTGAATGACCATCACACACCGTACTACAATTATATTGTTATGACCTCAATAGTAAATACTCTAACACCGTCGACGTCTAGGCTTCTGTTTGGGTGGATAGCCTACGTCCAATGAGAGCAATAAATAGCGCTCAAATAATTAGGTTATGCAGTAGCGACATAAATAATAATTATATGCATCCGGTTAAGCGTTATCAAAGACCCATTGCAAGTTAAACATTGCAAACTGGTTGGCTGTAAGGCCCTATAAAAATATTATGAAGATGAGGATCTTATAAACTTACAATTAATCTCTATAATGCGAAAACAAGATGAGAAAAGAAACTCTTAAAGTAGAAAGGAGTTGCCTACCGTGGCTACGGAAGATACAATTTCAATCAGTGACGTAACTAGAACTTTTCTGGGGGGCTTTAAGCCTTGAACATGTGAACCCGGGGGCTTCACAAGAGCTTCGTTTGGGGGGCTTAAGAGAAAATTTCAATACTGCAGAAAATTAACGATGACATTAGCATTGTAAGGTATTTGAACACTTGCAATGGCTACCAGACATTCAGAGGCGCTCCCGACTACGTGGCTACGCTGAATCGGATCGCCGAAGCGCATTTCAAGGACTGCAGAAAAATAAGGAACGATGACATTAGACAAGCATTGGGTATCCAAACATGAACCCTGCTGGACAAAGTCGCTCAACAAAGACTCCGATGGTTTGTACATGTAGAAAGAATGCCAGTTGACCTAATCCCACACAATGCACTACACGCAAGATTCGAAAAAAGAAAAATGGCAGACCAAGATTGCAGGGAAATGGCAGACTATGCTGGATAGACAATATAAATGAAGACATAACACATCACTTGGACTGACACTAAGGGGAGCAATGGACTTGACAAATGACTGAGGACAGTGAAGATCATTTATTCGTACCCATCGCCGCCAAATGGCTGGCGTCAGGAACGGATGATGATGATGATGCATCTGTATAGGTTCTATATATAGTAACGAGTTCACACGCCAGAGGTTTGTACATGTAGATCATCTCTGCTCCCACCATCAGCTGTCTCAAAATCTTTTGCTTGGGACTGCTTAATGGCAGGCCCGCCGAGAGGGGGGGAAAATGCCCAGGGGCCCGGCGACTTTTAGGGGCCCGGGCTGGCCCGCAATGAACATATGAAATATATTATAATCTGCAGTTATACAAAGTTGCTTTTTGATTAGCATAAATTTGAAAATTAAATTTTTTAAATTAACAACTGAATAAAATCATAGTTATATTATACATGGTATATCCATGTATATAAATATAATAATTTATCGCACGGTCATAGCCGAAATTTTATTATTTCAATTTGTTGTTTTTACTTTTCTCATGAAGCCTAAAGATAATTTAGGAACCAGGAGTTTAGAGGCCCGTGACTGCTCTAGGCCACAGAGGTCCGCAGTTTACAGGCCCATGAGTGCTCTGCCTTAGGGCACGTTGAAGGACTAAGTTACTACTGAAATAGTAGGTTGTTGAAATAGTAGCTTATTCAAACAGTAGGTTGATGAAAGAGTATACGTTAATGAAATAGTAGGTCGTTGAAATAGTAGGTTAGGCTATTGAAATAGTAGGTTGCTAAGAGAGTAAGTTACTGAAATAGCCTACTATAGGTTGCTGAAATAGTTGTTCTAACAGTAACTTGTTGAAAGAGTAAGTTATGGAAATAGTATAGGTTGTTGAAATTAAATAGTAGCTATAGCTGAAACAGTAGGTTGATGAATACACCAAGTTTGTTTTATAGGAATAACCTCACTCGGTTCTCCTTTACAATAGCTCTAACACGGAGCTTGTTTTATAGGAATAACCTCACTCGGTTCTCCTTTACAATAGCTCTAACACGGAGCTTGTTTTATAGGAATAACCTCACTCGGTTCTCAGGCCCCACCCCTTTGCCCTGCCAGCCAAGGATAGCAAGAACTTTTTACCACGCCAGATGTTCAAAGACATTTACTAGCAGCTGTCTGAATCCTCGCTGTCGTTTGGCCTCACTCTCAATACTATAATCCAATCCAATTTGCCCCATTAGAACTATACATATTATAGTGCTGAACAGTGCAATATCTAGGCCTAAAGCTATAATAGTACTATAGTCTCTCAATACTATATAACTGCATAATCATGCATTGATGTTACTTGTTGCGTCTTGACAGCAAGTTATGAAATAAACGAAAATACAATACAACAATCCTTTACAATAGCTCTAACACGGAGCTTGTTTTATAGGAATAACCTCACTCGGTACCAGGGCCGGATTAACGTATAAGCCAAATAAGCCATGGCTGAAGGCCCCACAACGTTTTAGGGCCCCAACTATCAGGAAATCTAAAATCAGATTGTACCAAGGTCCTAATTGACAAACTGACAATGGTAAATGCTTGTGTTACTATTTAGCCAATATTTCATTAGAAAAAATCGCTTATGTACGGATCGAACTTTGTATTCAAAGACACGTATTTATGCATGGCTTTGGGGTTAGGGCCCCGGATGTCTTAACCCGGCTCTTGGCTTAGGGCCCCGAAAGTCTTAATCCGGCCCTGCTCGGTTCTCCTTTACAAAAGCTCTAAGACGGAGCTTGTTTTATAGGAATAACCTCACTCGGTTCTCCTTTACAAAAGGCTCTCAGACTCAGACTGAGCTTGTTTTATGGAATAACCTCACTCGGTTCTCCATTACAAAAGCTCTAAGACGGAGCTTGTTTTATAGGAATAACATCACTCGGTTCTCCTTTACAAAGGCTCTCAGACTGAGCTTGTTTTATATGAATAACCTCACTCGGTTTTCCTTTACAAAGGCTCTCAGACTGAGCTTGTTTTATAGGAATAACATCACTCGGTTCTCCTTTACAATAGCTCTAACACGGAGCTTGTTTTATGGAATAACCTCACTCGGTTCTCCTTTACAAAAGCTCTAAGACGGAGCTTGTTTTATAGGAATAACCTCACTAGGTTCTCCTTTACAAAGGCTCTCAGACTGAGCTTGTTTTATGGAATAACCTCACTCGGTTCTCCTTTACAATAGCTCTAAGACGGAGCTTGTTTTATAGGAATAACATCACTCGGTTCTCCTTTACAAAGGCTCTCAGACTGAGCTTGTTTTATATGAATAACCTCACTCGGTTTTCCTTTACAAAGGCTCTCAGACTGAGCTTGTTTTATGGAATAACCTCAATCGGTTCTCCTTTGCAATAGCTCTAACACGGAGCCAGGGCCTAGGACAGGATTTGGAGGCCCAGGGCCACAACTAATGTTCAAGGCCTTTTTCAAATATCTTTTAAAAACTCAACAGAAAGGTTTAAATCATCCTTCGCATCTTCAAAGCCACGAATTTATCGATAATGCTTTGAAAATTCTCAAGGAAATAAACACATTTGGAAACAGTTCGACCAGATTTTGAGTCACTATTTCTTAATTGTAGTAGATTTCTCGGTGAAAGAGGAAGCTTGAAATTAATTTTTGTATATTTCTTTGAGAAAAATCATTTCTTCGACGAGCTCAGGTTATTATGTCTTCTAAGCGGCTTAAAGTATATCTCGTATAGCTGCCTGTTTCAACTGATCGTCACTCATAGAATTGAATTGCCATACAAATTCAAAATTCTCCACGATGTTTGCAATAGCTGAGAATCTTGTTGAAATACTTTCAGAGAGTGCTGAAAGAATCTTTTTGAAAACTTTTCTATAAAAGTCTTCAGATTTCTCTTACATCGTGCATTTGCGATTGATGGTGAAGGTTTCTGATAATTCAAACTTCAAAGCCGCTTAATTATGTCATCAAATTTCAATGATTTTGTCACGAAATAATTAGAATTTGTATAGCGCTACATTTAAATGAATAACTCCTTAATTCCGTAATTCCCCATTTAAAATAAATAACGCCGTAATTCAGAAATTCCGAGGCCCTTTATCAAGTGAGGCCTGGGGCCAAATGGCCCCAGTGGCCCCCCTGTCTAGGCCCTGCACGGAGCTTGTTTTATAGGAATCACCTCACTCGGTCCTCCTTTACAATAGCTCTAACACGGAGCTTGTTTTATAGGAAAAACCTCAATCGGTTCTCCTTTACAAAAGGCTCTAAGACGGAGCTTGTTTTATAGGAATAACATCACTCGGTTCTCCTTTACAATAGCTCTAACACGGAGCTTGTTTTATAGGAATAACCTCACTCGGATCTCCTTTACAAAAGCTCTAACACGGAGCTTGTTTTATAGGAATAACCTCACTCGGTACCAGGGCCGGATTAACGTATAAGCCAAATAAGCCATGGCTGAGGGCCCCACAACGTTTTGAGGGCCCCAACTATCAGGAAATCTAAAATCAGATTATACCAAGGTCCTAATTGACAAACTGACAATGGTAAATGCTTATGTTATTATTTAGCCAATATTTCATTAGAAAAAAATCGCTTATGTACGGATCGAACTTTGTATTCAAAGACACGTATTTATGCATGGCTTTGGGGTTAGGGCCCCCGGATGTCTTAACCCGGCTCTTGGCTTAGGGCCCCCGAAAGTCTTAATCCGGCCCTGCTCGGTTCTCCTTTACAATAGCTCTAAGACGAAGCTTGTTTTATAGGAATAACCTCACTCGGTTCTCCTTTACAAAGGCTCTAAGACGGAGCTTGTTTTATAGGAATAACATCACTCGGTTCTCCATTACAATAGCTCTAACACGGAGCTTGTTTTATGGAATAACCTCACTCGGTTCTCCTTTACAAAAGCTCTAAGACGGAGCTTGTTCTATAGGAATAACCTCATATATGGCCGATTTACATCTTCGAGTTGAACAATTCTTACCTTTAACTTCGATTTCCGGTTCTTTTTGATCGATGAGTAGGCCTATCGACGAGTTTCTTATCAAAATAATATTGTCCTGTGAATTATTGGTCGATTTGTGTCTTCAAGAGGAGCAGTTTTTCGTCGAATTTCGAATATTTTTTTCTGATAAATATTTTCGACGTTCTTCTGTTCACAGTTAGCATGTCGTGTCGATCTTTCGATTTTCGATTTGTGTCATCAAATGGTACAGTACAGTTCTTTCGCCGAATTTCATCTGTCTATTTCTCCTGATTAAAGAATTTCGATATTAATAATTTTTTCCTCGAAATGTTTGTCGTTAGGTCTACGTCTGGTCTCGTCTATTTTCAAAATAAAGCACGATCGACTCGTTTCCATGGCACGAAACAATCGGTCCAAAGATGACGTCATCAGAACAACAATCACGAGATGACGTCGTTATAAAATTTACGTAATCAGTATTTTCGTTGTTTCGCAAAGTAAGTAATTAAGTTCGTGGCACGCGTTGTCTAATTTCTTCCAATGTCAAAGGGATTTGTTGTTGTATTCGACCTACATGAATTGTCTGGTAGGCCTAATAATGCCGACCTTCAGTGATCGAAGAAAGCCTGCTTGAAACGCAAATTAGGCCTATGATTCACTGTAGCCTACCTCTGACTGAAATTGTGAAGCTGCATTACAGCCATTACCCATCACTGCATGTTGAGGCTTTTCATTCAAAACTATAGACCCTATAGGCTATAGTCCCAGCTCAGCTTTAAAAAAATCTTACTCAGTTCCATCTATTCCGGCGTCCGCCATCCCTGCAGTAACTGTTGCTGTCATACTAAACACAGTGAATGAAAAGCCTCAACAGTGATGGGTAGGCTAATGGCTGTAATGCAGCTTCACAATTTCACTCAGAGTCAGAGGTAGGCTAGTGAATCATTATGCGTTTCAAGCAGGTTTTCTTCGATCACTGCAGTACGTGTGATTCTCGTTAACGATAACGATAACGAAAATGTTCGTTAACGAAAATAAAATGATTTCGTTAACGATAACTATAACTAAAAATATCATTAACTATAACTATAACAATAACGAAAATAACAATAACGAGAAATTCAACTTTCTTTTCGTTAATAAAAAAAATAGAAATAGGAAGTGCAATATGGACGATTCAACATAGGCCTAAACGAGAACGTAAAAATGCGATATTTTTATTTGCAATTTGTCAGTTACTTTGGAAACTTGTGTATTCGTGAAGCTGAATGCACCCATGCTTCAACGGCTTTCAAAGCTCTGAACAAATTGTGAAACAGCGTGTTAACACGCACAATTTTGCTTATAGCCTTAATTATTGTAACTATATTATAAGTAGTAACTATAAATTAACTAAAATAACAATCCATTAACTATAACTATAACTCAAAAAAATAATACTAACTATAACTATAACTAAAATGTAAAAAACCCATTAACTATAGCCTAACTGTAGGGCCTAACTATAACCAAAATAAAATCTGTAAGGATAATCACACTGGATCACTGAAGGTCGGCATTATTAGGCCTACGTACCAGACAATTCATAAGATTACAATTCCATGGTTGCAAGAATGATAATTTTATACGCCATACCTGCATTGTGGGGTCTCACCAATGCAGAACAACGTTGTAGGCTGGAGAAGGTCCTTGTCAGAGCTCGGCGGGCTGGATATCTAGCTATCTATGGACTTTTCTGATGTCGAGACGATGGTTACTAAAGCTGAGGATACGCTGCTATCTGCGGTCCAAAGAAACAGTTCACACGTTCTGACAGAGCTTTTCCCACCTACTAACATACGCGACCCCGACCTCATGATTATGTACTACCCTTTTGTTTTTAAGGACAATAGAAATTTTATTCCTCGTGTCCTTTACCGGAAATTGGTACCAATAATCGGAGAGTCTTTGTAAAAAATGTAGACCTACCATTTAACACTAAATTCCATCTTTTGAACCTTCACGTTTACATTAGTTTTATATTTTGATTCTATCTTTATTATTCTTTTGAATTAGCTGTAATCAGTTGCGGTGTGTCAGCTGTTTTTATGTGTGCCAAAAAACGAATAATTTTAATAGTAATAATAATGTCAGTATCATAGCGCTACAAAAATTACTCTCAGTAAAGAATCGTTTCAAACTTCCATGGTTACCTAAGAAATAATGGTTACTGTTTTGAAAGTTTATGCAAGAAATGTTTAACAAATAACAAAATTTGCGAAATAGTTTTCAAAAGGTGCTGTTATGTTGTTTTGAATAATGGCCGATGCAACGGTCTTTGTTGTTAGTCTTCTAGTGACGATCGTCGCTTTGATATGGGGCTTTATTTACCTTCGTTCACGGTCGCAGAGTTTTCGAAAAGATTTCTCCGCTGTACAGTCGATGGCCAGAGGTACAGATGACCAAAGGGAGTCCTCGACGAACGAAGATGCTAAATCATCGTCTGTCACCAGGAAACCAGAACGCTGGACTACTGGTTCGTTTTATACCACTAAATTTAGCAAATTAATCTCTAATTGTAATTAGTTAACTTCTGTCGCGCCGGTGTCCAGAGCACAAGGCATCCGACGACAGTGCACCCAAACCAATATGTAATTTGGTCAGTATTCAAAAGATCAGTACCTAGATCAGTCCCCAAAGACAGAGAGGCAACTCATGAAACATAAGCTGGTAAAAGTGCATTTTAGCGTATTTTATTGATAGTGGCGGTAGAATTGTATTTGAGCGTATTTTGCTGTTTCAATGATTTTCTTGACAATTGCAATGAATCCAGCTTCTATTTAAGAAAGATTGTTTTCATGAATCCTACTTCTACTTAGCAAGAATTCTTTTCATCAATCCAACTTGTATTCGACCAATGCTAATATGCCATTCAGTGGCGAGTCATTTATGACACTAAACTACACGCTTTTTCATCGATCGAGCTTCTGTTTTAGCAAATAACTAGTTTCATCCATCCAACTTCCATTTAGGCAAACAATTATATGTATCAATCCAGCTTCCATTTACGCAGACATAGTGATGTGAGGCGGAAAAATTGTCTGGAAAATTTCATATTTTTCCGGAAAATTTCGGAAAATTTCCAGTGTTTTTTTCCGGAAAATTTTCCGATATTTTTCCGTCAATATAATAAATACTAAATAAAAATAAATATAATGTTTAAAAGCCTGTCTATCTTATGTAGTTATAACTTATTGTTATTCAATTGGCACTGTTAGTGTTTACTGCTCAGTTTGTTCACAACTCTCAACAACCAATTTTTTTATTGGAACAGTGACAAATATACAGTTTTCATCGTAATGTAACAAGGGTCCTGAAGGGATAAATATCCCACTAAATTAGGGTAACCCATTACCAGATAGCAAAATCTAGGAACAGTTGCAATTGCTATCTAGTTCAAGATATCTCAATTCATTAAAGAACAGTTCAGGAAAATGGATAATTTGTTTACCATATTTAACAATGACAATACATTTTAAAATTAATTGGAATTAAACGTCACTGTTAATTTAGAGAAAATATTTTTTAGGATTTAGTCTCCTTAATATTTTTTAGTTATGAAAATATGAAATAAAAACAGCAATTGATGCAGTAATAACTTACTACAGACACCTACTGCGCTATTGATGGTTCGTGAGAGCTTTGAGAACGCAATAGGCCTGAAAAGCGGTCTGAATTTACGCGTGCAATTGTCCATGCATAAGCATGGACTTGCTTCTTTTTGCCTTAGAATTTTCCAGTACTACATGGACATGCTTCTTTCTGCATCTGCTTTTCCGCCAGAACCACATGCAATAACCGTAGTTATATAGTCGATTGTGTTGGACTTGCTTCTTGAACCAAAATGATACCGATATGTCATTTTGACCCTAAACTGGACTTGCTTCCTTTTCAAAGCACGGCAGTATAAGCCGCCTATTATACTATTATTTTAAGTCTTGAAATATAATGTTATTGGCATTGCCATTGCAGTCTGACACTAATCTATTTTTAAATCTGCTTCTCTTGGTAAGTAGCAAAAGAATTTTAGTTTAATCACTTAGCTATGAGCTGTTGCCTTCAGTGAGCGGTGCATGGACTATAAAGGCAAAGCTGACTAATAGCTGAGCAGCCGACAAAATGTCAAATTGCCGAGTATAATACTGATAGTTCATAACACTAACAACATATCAAGCCAGGCTACTCTAGCCTGAACCGCTAATGAACAGTCCTTAATCTTTATTTTAATTCTTTTAATGAACATTTGCATTGACAGGAACTTAAAAAGAAAATTTTTTTCTATGTCATCTCATACTGAAAATCTGACATTTGAGTTAAATGTATTTTTCCGGTTCTGCGGAAAATTCCGGAAAATGTCTGGAGAATCGGAAAAATCTCCGCAAAATACTTTTTCCAGCTACATCATTTACGCAGACACATAAGAGAAATAAGAAAATACGCTAAAATACTCGGCCGGCAGCATCATGAATTAAATACGCTAAAATGCACTTTTACCCATAAGCTGTTTGAAAAAGGTAAGTCTTAAGTCGAGAACAAAATGACATATCGACTGAACTGAATGAACAGATAGTGGGACAGAGGTACAGATTACAGAATGCAGCGCCATCCAAGATTGCGTTCAGTACAGTGTAATTACAAATACAACTGAGCAGAATACCTTAAAAAGAAGTTCCATCTTGGACTAAACTTTTTATGAACACTGAATGGATCTTAATGCAGTTGTAATTATGCCCATGCAAGTTTGTATATGCTGCCCCTTCAAGACAAGACTACCTTAAGAAGTTCCATCTTGGACTAAACTATTTATGCACTGAATACTCTTAATGCAGTTGTAATTATGGATAGCAGGTTTGTATATGCTGCCCCTTCAAGACAAGACTGCTTAAAAGAGGCATATTCATGCAAATACACATGGGTAGTAATATGGATAGATATGGGTAGATAATCTAAGTGTAACTAGCAACTGACCAATTAAATGCTATTGCATGATTGGATCATAAAAAATTACTAAGAAGATACAACGAGATCATACATTTAAGCCAGGCATGAAACGATTATCAGTCTGAACTCTAAACTACTTCATTTTCTCAGAGAAGCATTTATGTAATTAACACTTTAATGATTGAAAAAAAAATCTATCAAAACACTTTAATGACAAACTGCATTGGTTTCCCAGCCACTTTTTAAAGTGTTAAACATCTGTAGACGACTCTATCTAACAGGCCTGAATACCGTGGTTCAAATAAAGGTGAGTATATATAACTTGAGCTGTGTTGGACGAAGGGTGTAGCGAATAGGTTATTAATAAATGTTGCGTTATTTCACGACGATAGTTTTTCAAACTTTTTTTGATTCAGAGGAGCCTTGGAATTCTGGGTCATCCAGAAAGCAGAAGGGCGACACAGTTGACCGTGATCCGCTGGATTACTGTGATCACATACAGCGAGAGATGAAACGCACAAAGCATCGCCTTGCGATGGAGAAGATCGAGGCCGAAATGACGGAGGAACAGAAGGAGGAAGAGCGCCAGGCTCAGAGACTACAGCTTGAGGAGATCTTCAAACTGATGCAGAAAAACAAAGAGGAGTTTGGATTGGCATCAGTTGACGAAATCCAAGAGCAAATGAAACTCTACATAAACACTTGAGTCGTCTAATATCTGACAAACATTGCTTGATAAAAGCAATGTATAGTACTGCATGCAGAATGTTATTTCTCAGTTATAGTGTTGAAAAACTGTTCAAAGTTTAGTCATGCAAACTGTTTACTGTTGGAAAATTTAGTAAATAAAATTTGATTCTGTGCTTCAGGAAAATATTTCTATAAATTACTTTTTGTTCCTGCTATACATACATGCATCAGTTTACTATATAAAACCAAAGACTGTGTAACAGAGCTTATATGCACGATACGAATTAGAACCAGTATTATAATGCAGTCAAGTAGTTCCAACTTCATTTGACCGATATCTGATTTTGTTTGCCAAATCTTCAGAATCGGTTACTAGAAGAACATGGGAAGTGCTTCAGTAGGCATTAGTAACTGAAATTTTTGTCACCATGGCTACATCTGTTAATGCGAGTGTGTTTGCAATGCAAGACTTGGTTGTGCTCATACAGCCTCTGTAAAACAGATACCACTCATTTGTTCTAATTCTGGAATAACGAACTCATGATCACTGTAACAGATGCCTAAGAGTACGATGTTTGTGCTGCTGGCAGCTCGTGGTATTTCATAGCCGATAAATGACAGGCATAGTTGAAAACTGTTGGTAGTTTGTCTTTTCTAAAGATCATTTTATAACGCATGATCCATCATCGCTGGTCATCAGAATATAAAGACGGCGAGACAGTTCTTTTCCTACTCGGCGCACGGTAGATACAAGGCCAGCACCTCGTCTCACCTGAAAACCAAATAAATTGAGCCAACTGTGTCAAGTTTTTAGGTGGCATTGTACTCTACGTCTAGTCAATGATTAGGACTTGCACAGACTTCACATATGTCAATAAATTTCAATTAGAAATTGATCCACCTTTTGCATATTGCACAAGTTCAGTACAGATTCTGCACTCTGCAAAGGTGGAGCATTTACCAAAGTTTTGACATACATAGTTAAGATCCCTACACAATACTGTCTCAGAGGAAGCTTGCACAGATTCCAAATATTACAAAGCAAGTTCTCAACCAGTCACCATGAATCCTGACCATTTAATAAATTCAAACAAGTATTCCAAATTATAAATTATAATTACAAAATATGATCAAAACATGATTTCCCTTCTCTACATTTGGCCTTATACTTCCCATCATGGATGATCGTACTCCAGCAGAGTACTAAGGCCTAAATTAGATTACTCTGTAGATGCTACAGGGCCAACTGTGCTATGGGGTGGGGTCCTGTCCACTGCTGCCTAAACTTGATACCCAGATAAGCAACTCTAACAGATCAACTACAATACATACACTTCAGACTGAAATACCTGTATGTACCAAACTCAGATGTGGACGTCCACAGTGGCATAACCTCCCCATTTTTTGCAGGTGTCCACATTTGGGCAATCCCCTCCCTCATGTGGACATCCACAATGGCTGACCCAGTTTCAAGAAGGTAAAAGTAAAAGCAACTTACAACAATGTCCTCAAGAAGAGTTTCTGCTTCTTTAGATGATCCACACGACTGATATGCCTAGAAAAAAACTGCTTCATTACAAGAAGTATCCAGAATGGCGTAATCATTAGTTTATAAAATGAAGAATAAGGCTATTAAACCAAGTGCCTGTTGCAAATACTTAAGTAAATGAAGTTTGCCAAGAGTTTCACAGAAACAACTAATTCCACATCTGCATATGGCTAATGTTCCTCTCAGCCCAGAATAATTATAAGATAAAAAAGGAGACATCAGTTCATAACCTTACCAACCCTTAGAAATGCTTATATTATGTGGCAATTTATATAGAGCACTTTAGAACCACTACTGCACTTATCAGCAGCCAGGTCAGTTGTTGGTTGACCCTCTGTAACATTTAGGTGCATTATTCATCTGAAAGCAGGACTTGTGTCATAATTTGTGACATGTTTTGATGTTTGTTGTTGCCAGGTTAATGTTTCTGCCATGATTTTGAACATTTTATATATATTTTGAGATTGTTCCAGAAGGGTAGTCCCATGCATGAGAAAGCATGAAGTGCTTGCATAATTGTACAGGAGCAAAGGATGAGTGTCCCAATGCCATTGCTTGTATGTACAGTTACATGTTGCCTGTCGTGTGTGCAACTATGTTAATTCCATTTTAGCTTAAAATTCAGCCTCACATGATTTGAAGACATCCAATCTTGCATTTGCATAATGATTGCCTGCAAGTTGAACATAGAAGCCAGCATGTCAGTTGGGTGATGTCAAGTACACCTGGGTGTACTGATTAATCTCCTAAAGCAGTGATAATCTTGTTCAGAATGGCCCAGTACAGAATGTACAGGAGTGCTGCCAAAATGTGGGAAATTGAATATAATGGGTGTCCATCCACTTGAATGGCTGGCTGTCTATTAAGTCCAGAAGAGGTGCTTAGTCTGGTATACAGGATGTCATGGTCCAAAACATCAAACACACTCTCATCCAGGAGAGGAAGCAGCATGATCTCATCCAGGAGAGGAAGCAGCATGAGATGTCCCATATCGATGGCAATGCAGGCATCACATATGTCAGAGAAGAAAATAAGCAGAACTGTCTCAGTCTGCTGGTAACGATATAGCCTTGATCATTGTGGTTGGGAATGTGGGTCTTGTGTCATATTTTTGCTATTAAGCAGTGCAGCATATACAAAATGCTTCTGTTGTGGAGGGGTCTTACTGAGCTGGCATAGAAATAAAAAATCCCACTCATAACTTTCCACTCAAATAAACATTTATTACTTTAATAGAAAAAATTGATTTCAAATCTAGAAATACCTCGATGAGCATCCGTGGTGATGGATAGCGAGCAGCAATGGCATTAGCAACTTCTGCACTGACGTTCTTAAACTGCTGAAGCTGTTGGCACCAGATACGACTAAGGCCTTGTCCATCGCTGCCTACTCTTGTTCCACTTCGACACCCTTCAACAAAGATGCCACTGTAGCCTGCATTCAATCGCACGGACAAATCACGTCTACAAACAACATTATTATACAAGATTCATGAAACAATTCATTTGTTCTTTCAAAGTAAAGACATCAATGTTCAATGAAATGAAAAGATCCCACATACCTCT
>JACEVL010000143.1:1207745-1300245 GCA_020284085.1 Aporrectodea caliginosa
ACCTAAAATAATTCTCCAATCCTTGAACTAGTAATGTTATATTTCGATTTTCAAGAGCATGTTTGCTGCTCTCAACAAAACTGTCCAGTGTGCAGCTACCACAAGGCATGTCTCCTCGTCTCTCCTGAACAGAAATTTAAAATTATGTTAAAACTTATTAAATCTAACTCATTTTATGATAATCCCTTCACATCTTTCCACAAATCTAAACAATTTAACCAAATGAAAATTAACAAAGTTGAATCTCAAATCTCAAAATTTAAAACTGCAAACAAATGTATCTTAGCATATGCATGTATTTGCATGCACAGATACATAAAGTTATTATTTTAATACCATATCTTTCCAACTGCTGGCATTACGCAAAATCAATAAATAAATGTTCCTTGCATTGTTTCTTCATTTGTAGCATACATCAACCAACAATATGACAAAACATTCAAATCCTAAATTGCAAAATAAGATCATTAGAAAAGTTATAAAACTTAAAAATGAACAAAACCTTTTGAAAGCCATCAATCATTTGGATAAACTGGTTCAGTGGAACATATATCAGGACCTGCTCATCAATGACCTCCTTCTTTTTTGCTTCGAGCTAGAATAACAGAAATTTAAAAAGATGACTAGAACAGTGTATTACAGACAGTCTAATTCCAACAGAAAGTGTTTTTGGTTTTTAAACCAATTAATAACTACTGAAATAAATTTTTATAAATGAACAGAAATACACCAGTACCTCCTTAAATGCCACCTTATAACAGGGTTGTCATAGTGCAATCACTGTCTAAGGCTGAGCTAAATTCTCAGCACATGTAATCAACATACGGTATATAACAATATTATAAAATAAATGTGCTGCAAGTAGGCTCTAGTGTGATCCTGTGTAAAACAGAACAAAAACTGCAGTTTTTTTATCAGTTCTACTGTCAGTTTTGCATTGTGCACAAGGGCTAATGCATTACCAAAATATGACCATGCCACTAATAGGCCATAAAACATTAGAAAAGGTTATAAAATCTGCAAAAATACAATCCTGTAAATGGCAGAATTTATTAAAGGAATATAAGATATATAATTTTTAGAAGAGCCCAGATTTGTCACAATTGGCCAATTTCTTAGCTGCAGAATAAAGAGAAAAGTAATAGATTAAACACAGAATAAGTTAAAGATGATCAAGGAAGCCTGTCTTCTTTAAAGGGCCTGTGCAACAGAGTAAGTGATTTCTACTCAGGTTAGTAACTATCAGCTGATGCTGCAGTGATGCCTTGCACTTTATGATAGCAGCACAATGGAGGTTTCCAAATAAGATTAGATTAGATTATAAGAACATGGATTCAGTTTCTGACCTTGTTTGGTCCAGTTTCCATTGCTACAGTAACTTCTCTCCAGAAGCTAATCATGTTGTTCTCTGGTTGTTTCTCCACCTCATATCGGACATCAGCCGACTGCAGACACTTGACAACTGCAGGTCCGCATGACGACGTCACCAGACATGTGTCTACGACAACTGTTAGATACTACAATCACATTCACACAGTCAGATATAAGCAAGACTCCTTAGCCAGGATTTCTAGAAACACCAGTTTTCTAGTTCATCATGATAGCCTACAAAACCATGCATAATTTAAAAGCAGCTTAATTTGCAACAGGGTTGTAACTTGGATGATGGCTTGGCAAAATGGACACAATGATGGCAGACATGGTGTAGTTAACCAGCTTAACCCAGGTTAGTAAATAATTTGATGGTGACTGTTCACAGATTGCCAGGCCACCTTACAGTTTTGGTAAACGAGTAACTGCGCTAGCTAGGTGGTTTAGCACTTTAACGATGAGGTGCATTGGTTTCCCAGTCACTTCTAGTACAGACTCATCGTTAAAGTGTTAAAATGCACAGTTTGTCACTGGATTGCAAAAGTCATGGTTACTGATGCACTGCAGACGAATGATCGATCTTCTGACCTGCAGAGAACTTCAATGAGGATTTTCTAGACAGACCTATAAACATATTTACTGCCTTCACCTTTTTTACCTTTATTTCAGCCAAAATGATTGAGAGGATAACTTTCTAGCAGATTCAAATTGCCATGCTACATCTCATATTCTTATCTCTTAGAATGTGCAGATATTTTATCCGGTAATCATAGAATAGCTGAGGTTTCAGATGTTGATTTATGGAACAGTTCTGAAACATACTTCTCACTGGGATTAGAACTCCTACCTCTCATTTTGCTCCTAACCCTTGAGTCATAATTTTAACACACTGGTAAATATTTACTCATCAATCATAATTGTGAGGAACAGTAATCCTAAATTCATAATATTAACACAAACTCAGCATAACCGGTAACCAAATTTGTATTACAAGTACAGTAATGTTTACCTTCAGACATTCTCCAGGCCTCGAATTCTTTATTGTTTCTTGTATAATTCGCTTTTTTGATTTCTCAAACTCAGCCTGCTGTTTCATCTGCTCCTTTAACTGCTTCTGCTTCTCTCTGTCCAATTTCTTCTGCTCCTTTTCTTGCAGTTTACTTTGTTTTACACCTGCTTTTCCAAGACTTGACACCTGCAATACAGTTTTTAAAAAGTATGTTTAACAATCTTCATCACATTCATAATCATCTCTGTCATCATCATTCTCTTAATTTTGACTGTACTCCTGTCTAATTCTACAGGTGTACATTACCGGCTTTTTTAATTCACGCATTTTCAAATGGTCCATCATCAGATTCATCATTCAGTGGAAACTTGATGCAAGGCATATCTTAGTCTAAAACACTGAAAGAAATTTTGCCTGGAAGGAAGGACTCATATAAAGAAATGTTAAAATTTTAACCAAAATAAAGCAAGACCATTGTATTATTGGCATAGGTTATGTCTGTCTCCATCACCAGCTGTCTGCCTGTCTCCACAAACTGATCTGGATGTTGACCTGATTACGCCTTCGCATCATCGGTTGATACTTTGTTCATTATACACTGTAGCAGCGCTATAGAAGTTTCTAATTAATAATAATAAGAACAACAACAGTATCACAAAAGTCTTGATAAAATAAAATTATAAATTTAACACTTCTTATCACAGACTTACAGTCGAATGAAGGCCTTACTAGTACATGACTGTGGACACCTTCTTCAATTGAACTGGACACCTTCTTCGATCTTCTTCTAGATCACCATTTATTTATACACTCCAATGGCCTTTTGCAGGCCAAGGTGAGGTCAAGAAAGAAGCAAGGCATTTTGACACAGAAGAGGGAAAAGGAGCTAGTGGCAAAGAACTTGTTATCTCTTGTTGGTTTCATTTTTTAAACTCATCCATGTATTCGGATTAGCAAATTTTGTGGTTCACATTTTTTTAGCTCAGTTACATCCCTGTCTATCATTTACCATTGTACTAGCTACCAAATACTTTCCAAAAAGTGACAAAACAGTTGCTAGACATGAGCACTCAGGTCAAAGAATATATATCGGTGTACTCCTGCCTTGTTACAGAAGAGTTCATGTCAGACGGGGTCTTGTTCAGTGTTTCCGTTAACGCCCAATGGCCGTTTTTACGTCCGTAAAAAATGTCCAAAAAGTCCAAATTTTTCGGTGTGATAGCCAAAAGAAATGAGTTACATCCAAAAAATTCTAGGTCATGGGGTAAATACGTCCTCTTTTTGGACTCTAACGGTCCTCTTTTTGGACTCTAACGGAAACACTGGTCTTGTTACTGGATTGCCGCCATCGTGCTGCATATGAGCCAAAAGGTCTTTCACACATTTTGACTGGTTTTGGACAAATCAGTGAAATCACACAAAGACACATAAAAGCCCCTTTATACATAACTTACTAATTTCTTTGTATTATCCTGAGCATTCGCGATGTCATCTCTGTCTTGTTCTCCGTTGAGAACAAATTCTCTTGGTGACTGGATTGAGGATGAAGAATAACTTCTTTGGATATTTGGAACTACAGTATGACCTGGATCGCTTGCTGTTGAAGTTTTATGACTTACTGGGCTGCCAGTAACAGAGACTTTGCAGTCTAAAGAGGTCAATTCTTTTGTAAACCTGTCATTTGTCTGCAGAATCAGAGTATCTGTAGTTGCAGATACCACTTCAATGTCTGAGCTATCCGAATAGAAGTCAGTACGTTTTCGTGAAATGGCTGATGAATGTGATTTATGGGTTTCCACATAATCCTCCTCCAGGTCTGGTAAATCACAGTCAAAATCATCACCCGATGACATCTAAATGAAAATATCAATTTCAGGAGTTTCATAATTTTTAAAAGCCATACATGAAATACAGCATGTTCTCCAGTAGTAAGCATCCGGAAATGAGTATTTTTTATTAGGACATTTTCACCAGAAAAGAAAGAACTTTTAATACTTGAATAGATCTTGTAAATTCATAAAGACTAAATGATAATTCTCATAAATTCAGAAGTGCATTAATTAATATTAATCCATGGGAAATTGTAGAAAGGAAGCAAGCTCCTGAGTAGACTGTCTTGAAGGGCGCTATATAAAACTACCGTAATAATAATAATAATAATAATAATAATATTGTCGAAGTTACTTCAAACGAAAGCACATAGTATCACACTTGACTATAGTTACGACTCACGAGGTAGACATAAGAATAACGGTATTCCAAAATAGAATTGCCGATAAAACAACAATTTTCCCATTGATCTCAGTCCCAGATTTTGGACTGCAATCAGCAGGAAATTATATCATTGCACACTATTGTAACTGGACGGAATGTATTTACTTCATAGCAACTTGAAACGTGGCCTACGACTTGGCGGGGTCAACCCGAATCCCCGAAAACGATGAAAATACACAAAAGCCCGATTTCGTGAAAACAGTTTTCTAAAACTCCTGAAAGCTATTCAGAGTTAAATTGTAAACATGACATAGACCTAGCGTGGCCTTGATGTATATCGATATACTGCTTATTCACACGTTTATTTGTTGATCGTATTCATTCGGTCGGACACAGAAAATCAATTTCTGGGATCCGGCTGAAATTCGTTTCGGGGATTCGGGTTTCGGGACGCACCCGACTTGGCTAATGATTACGTAAGACAGCCTATATGGTTGACGTAAAAAGGATTGAATAAATTATATTTGTTGATTGTATTGTATTTGAACACTTGTTATAGCGCCCCTACCAGATTTCCCATTCAGAGGCGCTCCCGACTACTGCGCGAACGCTGAATCGGAGTTTCACGCCGAAGCGCATGAGCAATTGCGAGTGAAGGACTTGCCCAGGTCCCTACGCGGCGACTTTGAGGTGGATTCGAACCCGCAACCCTCCAGCTGCAAGGCACCGAACATACCCCTAAACCACCGCGCCCCAGTTGTATTGTGATGTGTTGTATTGTGTGTTGTATTGTACTCCACGTTTATAATGCGACCGAGCCACCCGCAGTAAAGATCCAGAAATTAATCTCTGATAAACCGATCCGACCGGGAAGCGAACCCGGGCGCCCGGCGTGACGAGCAGGGGAACGGACATTGTCCCCCCCTGGACATTGTCCCCCCGGACATTGTCCCCCCTGGACATTGTCCCCCTGGACATTGTCCCCCCCCCGATTTTGCGTAGGACATTATCCCCCGGACATTATCCCCCCCCTCTGTGTAAATAGCCTATAGTCTGCATGTCATTGATAAAACTTAGTTGCCGTTTTTGTTGGCTATTTTATTCAGGTGTAGGCCTAAACTTAACCCTTAAACCGCCGCATACTATGTGGGGTTCATGCACCCCGGACGCCAAATACTTTTTTGTTGCAATATACTTCGAAACGTCACAACTCACTGAGAAACCATATATATATATATTTACATGTGTATATATATATATAGATACATACATATATATGTATATATGCATATGCACACACACATATATATCCATATATATATACATATGTAAATATGTATATACTTATATATCTATGCATATTTATGTATACTTACACATACATATACAAAAATATATACACATATACATATACATATTTCCGCAAGAATATTATACGATTATATCTTAGAGTGGGGGGGATAATGTCCTACCCTGGGGGACAATGTCCAGGGGGGACAATGTCCAGAGGGGACAATGTCCTACACTCGACGAGCAGGCTACCAACCCACTCGGCCACTCAGGATCCTTATGATGCGTTCATGTGTGATTTATATCGTAAATAAGCTTGTGAAATAATGAAGATTACTTTTAGGAGCGTTTTATGTTTACTGTTTGTCGTTTACTCCAGCTGATCTAAATTTTGTAAAGTGAATACAAAAACAACTTGTGGGTCAACAGTGAAAGTCCTCGTACAAATTTCGCGCGATTGACCTCATGACCTGTACCAATATTACACAGGATTGGAAACTCTTTATTTATATCGTGACGTCTACACGGTCCTCTGGCGGACAGAAAAATATCGCGCATTGTTTTGCATAACAGAAAGATCATTCTAGTTAGTTATATCTATGAATAAAACTCAACGAATAATTGCATTTACAGCGTAGAACGGTGCATGTGGAGATTGAAAACATCATATTTATAAATAATAACTCAAGGCATGAAATTGAAGTTTGGCGATATCTGTCGACTGTCAGTAAGTGATATAATCGAATATGCAATTATTTTCATGAGTTTCAATTTATATATATATATATATATATATATAGAGAGAGAGAGAGAGAGAGAGAGAGAGAGAGAGAGAGAGAGAGAGAGAGAGAGAGAGAGAGAGAGAGAGAGAGAGAGAGAGAGAGAGAGAGAGAGAGAGAGAGAGAGAGAGAGAGAGAGAGAGAGAGAGAGAGAGAGAGAGAGAGAGAGAGAGAGAGAGAGAGAGAGAGAGAGAGAGAGAGAGAGAGAGAGAGAGAGAGAGAGAGAGAGAGAGAGAGAGAGAGAGAGAGAGAGAGAGAGACAGACAGACAGACAGTGAGATTCCTTGGATTGACAGCGCTGACCTTAAGCATACAATGATTAGACCCGAGTAGGTCTGTTTCACCTGGGACTATTATTACTGATTAATCCTATAGGCATGGACGCCTGTAAATAGCGTCCTTGCATAACAACAATACTGATAATACTGATGACGTATTTATAATAAACAAAGCCTTCTTGCGATGACGTCATCTCCTTGCGATGACGTCATCTCTTCATCGATTGTTTCATGTCTATAGGAAAGGAGTCGAGATTCATTTAGAAATTCGATACGAGGTTAAACAATTTGAACAGAAAATAATCGAAAATCGTCGCTTTGAAGAAGTAAACAATTAGAAATTCAACGAAGTCAGTTGAAGAAGACACTAAACGAACAAGAATCGTATTATGTGCGACACGCAATTGCCGTTTCGAACAGAAAATCATCAAAAATGTCAACAAGAGAGGTTGAAATTCGAAGTTTCGTTGAAATAACTACATTTTTGAAGACGCAAACCGACCAGCAATCGAATGATCAACAAGAATGGCATTTCAAACAGTCGAACTGTCCATCAGAAAAGAGTTCAAACAGACAGAAAGATATCTGGACCATTGTTTGCAGGCGACATTCACTTAAGGTAAGCCTCACATGAACAATGTTTTACAGTCACTGTGCTTAACATGAACAATGTTTTACAGTCACTGTGCTTAACATGAACAATGTTTTACAGTCACTGTGCTTAACATGAACAATGTTTTACAGTCACTGTGCTTAACATGAACAATGTTTTACAGTCACTGTGCTTAACATGAACAATGTTTTACAGTCACTGTGCTTAACCTCTGTGGCCTATGTATGGATCAATCTGATTACGGTTTGGTTTTTGTGCGCCATCGGCTGATGTCTCGTGCGTTAGACACTGCTGTGATACAGTTACTAATTAGCCTACAATTACTAAATTGATTCCAATGTCTTAAAATCTTGGAACAAATATACATTCTTGGTAATGTTGCACCATCTTTTCTCATTGGTCATTTTCTTATTTTTTAAATTATGTGTTTTCTTTCTCTTTAGTTTAAAAGTTTATCTCGCCTTAAGTTCCAACTCAGCTATAATGAGTACACTGACCGTACACTATCTGTGGGAAGATCAGACAGCTAGGGAGAGGACTGGCCGTCGCCCGTCGGTCCACATAATTATGCATGCCGAAGCTAAGAAAAATTAATGAAGTCGCTAACACTCCTTCATATCCATAGCTATCTCTCAAGCTATCTCAAAGGACTGCTGTTCTTCGTATCCTCCTCCTTCATTATCTCTTACTCCTTCCTCTCTCTCTCTTCTCTTCTCCTCCTCCTCCTTCCTCCTTCTTCTCCTAGTGCTCCTTCTCCCTCTTCTCCTTCTCTTCTCCGCCACCTCCTTCTTCTTCTCCTCCTTATCCTCCTCTGCTTCTCCCCTCCTCCTCCTCCCCTCCTCTTCCTACTTCTTTTTCTTCTCCTCTTCGTTTTTCTTTTTCTTCTTCTTCTAACCAAAACATTCTGCATATGCATCTTTGTCAGATGATGATCTCTCATCTAAGAAACGTTGATGTTCGTCAATGTCTTGTTAGTAGTGTGTAGACCATTGATTCTATATCAGTCGCTTCTGATTGGTCACGTAGCCACGCCCCCTGTTGTTCTAAGCCCCTCCCCTATTGTTCTAAGCCCCGCCTCCTTTTGTCTCTAGGCCTGCGCTGGCACCTGCCATTCTTTTGTTCATGGGTCGGCACCTGCCATTCTTTTGTTCAAGGGTCCCCTATTGTTCTAAGCCCCGCCCCCTTTGTTCCCCTAGTCTTTTGTTCATACATCAAAGAACAATGGACTTTTGTTACTGAGGCTGAATCATAAATCCATTATACCGGATCATAAAATCATAAACTCATTAAATCCACATACTATGAAAGGCCAACCATAAACTCATTAAATCCCCATACAATGAAAGGAATGTCATTAACCCATTATACTACATCATTAAATCGCCGTACTATGAAAGGGCACTCACAAACCCATTAAATCCCCGTACTATGAAAAGACTATCATAAACCAATTATATACCGTTGACTTTTAATTGCAGCATGTCTCATTATACCGAGTCATTAAATGCCATTACAAGGAAAGACCACTCACAAACTCATTAGACCGGGTCACGCAATATGAAAGGTCACTCACAAACCCAGTGTCATAAAATCTCCGTACTATGACATTAATCATATATATATATATATATATATATATATATATATATATATATACAATGTCCTTTATCAACTGCATAAAACTGGTTTAACAATTTAGAAGTTTGCATTCATAGCAAGAGCTGAATCTAAAATTTATATATTTATAATTTCAGAAAGTCGATAATTTTAATCTAAAGTATGACGTCACAGCCTGATGCAGAAGCAGCAATATAATCACTACTCATGTCCATACATGTAATTTTATATACATCGCTAAAAGCATTGACACAAGCATTCTATTGCAATACAAACAATTTCTCATAACATATTAGGAGCTAACGTAAACATTAGACAACATCGAACCTTTTCAAATGTGAATTCTTCCAGACATATCATCATCCCAATAGATTTGTACTTTTTATAAGTCTCTCAAATCAATCTTTCTTTTAACAGCGCCTGAGCTGAGAGTGCAGCTGATAAGGTCTCTTTAATATGAGCTATATAAATTCTCAGAATGAATATCTGTTATATTAGTATCAATAAATGTCTGATTAGAAATCCATAGCTATAGACAATTATATATATCAGCAATTTTTGTAAGTCTGTCTCGCATACCCACATGTTTCCCCAAACATCTCAGTTTATCAGCATTGGTAGTGGCAGACATCCAACCGGGTTGCGGGTTCGAATCCACCTCAAGCCGCCGCGTAGGGACCCTGGGCAAGTCCTTCACTCGCAATTGCTCATGCGCTTCGGCGTGAAACTCCGATTCAGCGTCCGCGCTGTAGTCGGGAGAGCCTCTGAGTAGAAATCTTGAAGGGGCGCTATAGCAAGTGCTCATGATATAGAATATATTTACTTACTTTAGCTACATACATACATACATACTCGATGGTTCTAAACTGGATCGTTTTGATAACATATTGCCCAATCACATAGTTTATTATTTAAAGTTGGTAGAGGCCCATCTTATCAGTCTCTCTGCTCTATGTTAATCTGATCAGTGATCAGTGATGATCATCTGTTTGGGTAACTGGTTGCCTTTGTGCAGATTAACTAAGTGTTGTTATTGGTGGCAAAGGTGTAACTCGCAATTAATAAGGCAATTAGGAATGTGAAAAGCAGTTTCGAAACCCGTTCAATGAAACCGAGATGAGTTCAAATCTTAAGGGGCGTATAAATGTGTTCATACATTAGTGTTTTACTTCTCTATAGTTTCCAGGTGATCACGCTGTTTGTGCTGTAATAGTTTTTCAGGCCATGTGATATGCGTCAATGAGGGGGGACAGAGGGGGACTGTTTCTTACCTTTCTTAAGCCTGGCTGTCCCCTCAAAATCCGGCCCTCGTAGGTACTCTGTCCTCCCCAAAGTTGTATTGTATAGAGTTGGTAGAGGCCCATCTTATCAGTCTCTCTGCTCTATGTTAATCTGATCAGTGATCAGTGATGATCATCTGTTTGGGTAACTGGTGCCTTTGTGCAGATTAACTAAGTGTTGTTATTGGTGGCAAAGGTGTAACAATTAATAAGGCAATTAGGAATGTGAAAAGCAGTTTCGAAACCCGTTCAATGAAACCGAGATATTCAAAGTTAAACGTAAAATGTGTTCAAATTAGTGTTTTACTTCTCTATAGTTTCCAGGTGATACGCTGCTGTGCTGTAATAGTTTTTCAGCCATGTGATATGTTCATTGAGACGCTACAGTTATCGTCACACCCATCCCTTCTCGCCTCAATCTCGTCACACCCATCCCATTTCACCTCAGTCGCCGCACCGGTACCTAAAGAAACACAGGAAACAGGAAACCCACGAAGATTAATATTATTACACGTTATGACAGGTTGCAGTATCATTACAGAAAAGAATAAAGTACAAGATTCCCCTGCGATGGAGCCTTGTTTGGTTTCCTTTTGTCGCAAGGACGTTGATTTTTGTAAAATTCATGCAATATAAATGGACACTTTACGTTACCGTGACATAGTGACTATTTATTACAGCTTGTCATTATAAAAGGGGTTAAGCTACATATAGGCCTAATGGATGCACTATTGCACTATTAAGGATTTGTCGGCACGCCTTGACATAGCCTAAATACATGTAAGTTCAAGCAGGTCAGCGATCGTTGCGCTCAGCTGCTCGTGAAGCCATGCAGGTGCAGCGCTTCCGTCCATCAACTTGAGTCGACTGTGTCATCTCATGTCTCGGATCTTCCTCTTGGAACACTCTTCCGCTGTATGTACGTGCTGTTGCATTTAATCCTCTTCAGCAAACACTTTCAAATTATCTTAAAACGGACTTAAACAATTAGACGAGCTAAATAGGCTAGTCATGTGAGGTAGCAGACTCCAAAGGCGCTATATTAAGCGACACATACTGTAATCTAGTGTTTTGTTGATGAGAATCCGTTGGTTGATTCCACTTGTGCGCATCGGATTGCCGCTGGTGACCCTTCTACTTTACTGTGCATTGTTCGTGTTACTGTGCTACGCTCGGTGTCTTTCGCACTGGAAGCGCCTCTGATTGGTGTTCACTGTGAGAGGCGCTTTATACATTTATAAACATGGGCGGAGTTTGGATTTAGTTCATGGGGGGCTAAAGCATACCTTCACCTCCTCCTCTGCCGCGAAGCGGCACCCCTTTAAAATGGAGGGGTCTGGGGGCGATTTGAGCATACTTGGTACTAATTTTGGCCTTCTGGTGAGAGGATTTGGAAGGATTTTACTGCTTAAAATGTACGTAATGGCCTTATTATTATTATTATTATTAGACTGTTATTTATAGCGCGCCTAAACAAAATTGGAATCTTGCACAAAGGCGTGTAACAGAAAAATCAATCATAGTAAATCTTAAACAGATGTGTTTTAAGGTTAGTTTTAAAAATCGATAAAGTTGGGGATTTGCGGATAAAGACAGGGAGTTTGTTCCATTCAGCCGGGCCGGCTAGCGCAAATGCCCTGTTACCAAGTTTTTTGAGTGACCGTGTCACAACAAAATCACCTTGAGATGATGAACGTAGCCCTCGTCTGGATTGGAGAGAGGAACAGGGTGTAACAAGTGAAGAAAGGTATGCAGGAGAACAGTTTGTGTAGATTCTGTACATTAGAAGACAGATTTTGAAATTGATGCGAGCTTGTATGGGAAGCCAGTGTAGTTCACGGAGGGTCGGTGTGACATGATCCCGAGGATTTTGGTTCTTGATAAGCTTAGCAGCGTAATGAAGAACAGCTGTAAGAGGTTGAAGGGTAGATGCAGGAAGACCACAAAGGACTGAGTTGCAGTAGTCAATTCTAGAAATGACAAGGGCCTGTACTAGGGTACGAACACATTTCTCGTTAAGACTTTTCTTGACTTGCCGAATGCGTCTGAGATGGAAAAAACAGGATTTGGTTATATTGGAGATATGAGTTTTCATAGACAGCGAGTTATCAAGAAGGACACCAAGGTCTCGGACAACATCAGCTGGTTTGATGGAGCAATCTGGGCTAAGATTGAGTACAGTGTGGAATAATTGTGAGTTAGGTAACGGGTTGCGGTAAAACCAGATAAGTTCTGTCTTGGAGGCATTCAGTTTAAGGCGCATGGATGCACACCATGATTGGATTTCAGTGAAACAAGTTATTAAGCGAAACATTGCATCGAAGACTGTGACTAGTCGACTATGCTAAAGCATTAATTGATTAATTGATGTACAAAGTGTGAATGTGTTTAGACAGGTGGACAGTCGACTTGAGTTTAATCGAAAATCAGCATAAACTCAATTTTTACTCAAACTCAACAGTTGACAATTGTAATTATAATGGTAATTATAAGTTTACGAGAACTGTCCTCACAGAACTGGAATTTTAGTTGCTACAAAGTTATACACACTGTTATGCTCAATACTCAGTCACGCTAACAAACTAACACTATGGCCTTAGGCCTACATCAAAGACTAGTCGACTACGCTAATGCAGTGTAGACTAAGCGTCTAGTTCCACTGTTTGCATAGGGCCTACATGAGAACCAGGTCTTCGGGGACTAAAGCAGCTGTCAGATCATATTCAATATTCAGAAGAGCCAGCGAAAAGGGCGTTCCTGTCCCATGCATGGTTGATCGCAGCCAGTTTCTTATGCGTCGCATCGCTGAATAACTTCTCTCAGCGGTTGATGAACCCACGGGCAACATTAGTGCTAACAGCACCATTCTGTTGTAACGAAACTAACGATGATAATAATAGACATCTTCGGTCAGTTCTTCTGAATTATATTAAAGGTAATTTCATTTTCCGTGCTTGAAAACGTTTTCATTTTGGGGGGGGACAGAAGGGCTTAAGTCAAAACTTTGGGGGACAGTCCCCCTCTGCCCCCCATTATTTACGCCACTGCTTGCGGCTGCTATGCCTAGTCTACTTGGACCAGAGTCACATGTGCAGACAGGATCTGGTAGAGATGGGATGGCTATTCCATGAGATTTGCACTATACCTTAATAACGCATGGTCAAGTCTGTGGATTCATGGGGGCTTAGCCCCCTAGCCCCTGATAAACTCCGCCCATGCTGATTATTATTATTACTGATTATTATTATTATTCAGTAATAATAATCCCAGGTTTCACACACTGCTCAGAGCACATTTTTTTTGCACTAGAACAATAGCGAGTAAATGGTGAGCATATTGTTCCTGCTGGCACAAACTTTGCAGCCATCTGCAGCTGAAGGTTCAATTCCTTACCCAATGTGAAAATTTCAGGTTCTGTCCATTCCGGTGCCAGGTCAGAATCCAGGGAAGTCAAACTGAGGAGAGAGCATGTGGAAATCATTGACGACAGTGATCGTGTGGTGGGGCAGCATTAGACTCAGGATATGATAGTTCAAAGAGTTCGGTTTTCAGTCGAGCTGCTCCAATTAAAAAATTCAAATCTGAACCGTCGTTGTCAGACTGTGTACCTGCCTTGATCCTTTATTCTCGACTTGGAACCTATCAGACTTTACCTGCATATCAATTTGGTTTTGACTAAGTGCCTGCATGAAAGGTAAGGGGAAGAGGATCGACAAATTGGGATAGGATTTGTGGGAGAGACGTGTTTTCAATTTTAATGAAAGGCCTTTGAACAGATTGCAAGAGATGCTGTGAAACATTCTTATTTTTGATTCAGTCTTTGGCAACAGTTCTATCATGTTCATCCAAAACTACTGGGCATCTGTCAACTTTATCGTAGGATGACCTAACTAGAATAATGAGCCAGGCTGTAAGACTGTAAAGGAATTTTTCTGTACAAATCTGTATAAATCACGAGATTATGCATACATCATATTTATTTGCAGTATTAATAAAGTAACCTTACACAGTTCACAAAATAAATTTTCCATTTGTTTTAAGTTACAGTATAAATTATCTTAGCTACATTTTGTGTTGCACAGAAAGCATGTACATTCAGATACAGAGGTTTGTCTTGAAGCAATTTTTAAATAACAATAGCAATGTTCTAATATATAGGCTTTTTGGATGCAGAGGAAAATCCACATAAACTGGGATGCCCGAATTTGAAACCACTGACTTTTTGGAAGAAGTCGTCAGCAGTAGACTAGCCATATTTCAGACTACAGCATATTCAAGACTTAAATATCAATGACTTTTTCCAGTCTTTGTCAGTTGCTAAGAACAACTTGTCAAAGAATAAGGAACATATCTAACATAAACAAAACAGGAAGAAATCAACGAGAATATCTCAGCAATTCACAAACACTGCCTTCCCAACAGCTTTCTAACAACGTTCTGTATAACAAATTCACAAAGCCAAAGCAGCCACTGACTGTCTTGAAGCAAGGTTACTGATACAGTTTAATCTAAAAACTTCTATGGTGCCGTTATCATTATGCACAAAGCATCAAGCGAAGGTTGCTTCATGTGATATCGTAGTCAAGAATTGTCATCTTTTGGAGAAGCATGGTCAAAATCCAATAGTCAGGAAATAAGATAATCAGGTTATTGTGGGTAAGCAAGTTCAGAGAGACCCGAATGACAACAAAGAACTGAAAGAAACCAGAGCGCAGAAGCAAATTCTAAAGCTTCGTACCAGCTACCGAAAATGCTGAGCAGCCCTATACAGCTCCAATACGAGGCACAGCAAGCGTCAGCGTATCTGTTGATCAAGTGCAACATTTGTTTGCACGTGAGGCGAGCAAGGACCTGAGATGGATCATCTGATTTAAATGTAATTTTCCTATCCCAAAATGCCTTATGAATAATAAGACAGATTTTAAACTGGGTGCTTTGTTCAACTGGCAACCAGCGCAATGAATGCAAGATGGGTGTGATATGTTGCTATTTATTTAATCTTTTGAAGGCTCTAACCAGAGAATTTTGAGCCAATTACTCTTAGTGATGCAAGTGAGAAGTGTTTTTTTTATCCAGTACTCTCAAGACCAGTGTATTTGCCAGTGAAACTAAGACCGTTATGGCATGTATGCTCAGATTTCTATGAATATTCCACATGTGAAAGTGGACTGATCAGCATATATAGCTTGAATGTCGTCAGAAATGACATGGTGCAGTAACAGATTCTTCCCAGATTCCAAGCACTACTAGAAATCAACAAGCATCTATCCAACTCAACTGACGTGAGCTAATAAAATTTGAGGCATTGATAAATTGTGCATAATACATGTAACTGATGATGAAATATGAAACCTCACTAACACCAGAACTGATTGAATAATCCAGTTCACAACATAGTAGTTAGTCAATATTAGTTCTCCACTGCATTGTTGCCATTTCTACATATTCAGTCGTGTATGCACCAAGCTATATGAAAATAGGTGCACAGTGGTGAGAAACATGTTTAATTAATTAACATTACTGCAGGTTTTATTGAGTCAATGTTTGGAATGCATGTTCTACTGTGATACTGCAAGAACTGACTCTACACGGATAACTGCACTGCTCTCAAATCATCATTTCAGCACTGTGCATTAAAATCCAGTGCTCTTCTATAATAAGCGCTAATATCTTGAAATCATAGTTTCGAAATGCAAAAATCTCAGGCAGCCACTGTTTTCGGCTCTTTGGTGTATCATAGGCATATTACTGTGGTTGAAGACAACTGTTGCATCACGTCAAGGATGGTGTCTTTATCCTCTCACACAGTCATCATGAGGTTTGTTCTATAACCAGGCTCCTTTGATGCTAAAACATCTGTTTATATCCTGTTGTTAATTCAATAGGATATCTCTGGTCACTTCAGCCACTTTGGTTGAATTCGAGGAAAGAGCTAAAAAAAATTGTAAAAAAACATAAAATTCTGTGTACATCTTAATCACCATGATGCACGACAGAAAAGCAGTAAACACCACAAACTGTAATTTCAACGACTCTTTTATAGTGCAAAGAACAATCGCTAGGGTAACCAGCTTAGTAATAAGGACACAGTCAATGGGTAAACTCATTGACTGAGCCCTTAACATGTCTTCTCAACAACTCTGCCACTTTTACATTGTTGATCACGACATACTTCTCCTTCGGCTGTTCTCTCGGTTTGGCGTCTATGACACTGCTCTACTCAGTCTTCCCACTCCTTCTCTGTCAAAGCCGTTAGCCTATGTTCACAACCCCTCCCACTCTCTTATGGTGTTCCTCATGGCTCCATCCAAGGGCCTCTTCTCTTTAAACTTTACAGCGTTTACACTATACCTCTGAGCCACCTCATAAAATCCTCTTCTGTTGACCACAATCTTGATGCAGATGACACCCAACTCTTCATATCATTCTCCTCCAAAATGCTTTCTCTTCCTTCATTGCTCAACTACTCGATGTGGTCAATATAATTTCTGAATGGATGTCCTACAATCCCCTCTGCCTCAACCCCAACAAAACAGAATTTATTATCCATGGCCACCCTGATCAGATCAAGAAATTCCAACCCTTCCTTACATGTTACATCTACCCACCAACTCTTCATCTCTTACTTTCACCTCCAACTCCCCAGTGTGCAATCTTGGCATCACTGCGATGCATTATTTTCCCAGGCACTTTTTAGTACACTCTTGTCGTTAAAGTGTTAACAGTCCTCAGCAATTCTGTCTGTTACCACAGCAAGAGAACTATCCTGGGGTGTAACAAAACACAAAGGATCTCCTTGCTTGTGCATAGAACTACACGTGAATGGAGAGTTTGTAAACACTGAGATGGAAGGTAATGTAATGCCTGAACCAAATCACAGAAGCTTACTACATTTAAGTTAAGCAACAGAGCAATTACAGCTGGCCTTGATTCGTAAACTTACAGCCAGAAGACTCTGAGGAACGTATCCTTCTGCATTCTTCTCATCCTTAGCCCACCACCATTCTGATTCGCTCTCATCTCCCCTTCGAAGAACCTTAAGGCGATCTCCATCGTGAAGGACAAGTTCGTCCGAGCAGACGTTTGCGAAATTAGATGTTGCATAGACCCAACCATCCTTTTCAATGCCCAGATTCCTTGCAACATCTGTAATGTGCAAAAATTATCCAAAGTTAGACAGAAGTTCATATATAGCTCTAGTTAAGATGCCATGAAAACCTGGTTTCACATCTGAGAATATACTGATGCAAGAAAACAAATTATTAATGTGGAGATGAGTGACCACCATCACCATCAGTTTCACTTGCTGATAAGAAAATGACAAAGATACACGCTTAACTAAAAGTAAACAGGATAATTGGGTACCAACTGTAGACCCATGTGAAATTACAGTCACTGGGTCAACTAGATCAGGGCTTTCATGAGCTTCCACTAAAGGCAGGTGAAATTTTTTTCCACTCTTTAACAAGGCTCGTCAAAAATTCTCATAGTTCTCTCATAAAAAAGTTCGCCCACTCATCAATTTAATAGATTTGTCAGTGTCATATGTCTTCATTCTTTTACAACGAAAATCACTGGTTCAGGCTGTCGTCGAATCTAATTGCCATGCTAATAAACAACGCTTGCTTTTATCACTTTTATTATGCACTATGGAATAGTAAAACTGCCTCTGCAAGTAGTTACTGGATGACATTCTTTACCTGGAGACACCTGACTTGGGATTTATCATTCCCCACAAAAGTTGGAGATAATTTTCACCTAAATGCATGCAATGCCATTTCTTTGCCATCTGTCCATCCGAAACACAACCATGTGAGATTTGAGTTCAACAACTCCTATCTATAACCACTGACTACTGAAAATTTGCATATCACCAAGACTGTCGAGCAAGTGTTGGAAGAAGCAGTGGCACATTGAAAAACAATGGTTTACATATCAAATTAGCAATGACAAAGACAATTGCCTGACTCTATAGTTCTAAATATGACCTAATAGTACCTGAACAAACACTATATCAGTAACGCCCATTTGTTTATATTATATAAATTTGTAAGTCATATATATTATTTAAAATGTTGTTCAGAATGTAGAAAGACAATATGGTGAGGGCATGAGACACATATGCAACACCATCACATTTCATATATAAAAATACAAGCATATACAAATAATTAAATGACAAAGGCTAGTTCAAAATTAATTTCAAAACAAATTTCATCTTTACATTTCACCTCAATCTTCATGGGTTAAAGAGACATAATGTTTTACCCTTTAATGGACGAAAAGGTCCAAGACCCCCCAAATATCTGGCCGACGCCAGAACAAGGACTACAATATCTGGCATGCAAAGGGTTAACACATACTGGTAATACAAATGGTAACAAAGAACTTCATATACCCGGTTGATTGCATAAGGAAAAAGTTCTCTATCAGTAACAGCTTTGATATTTTGACTTTCTTTTCATGCAATCATCAAGTCCCCTTGTGTTAGCAAAAAGCAAAGCCTGACCATTGAGGTATCGGACGGCTTCTTCATAGCCAGGTAGGTTACGCGAGCATTTCTGAACAGGAGTTTCTCGGTCACTGATCGTCATCGGAAGAATGCTGGCCCCATTCTCCACCAGAATCCGCATCAATTCCAGGTTGTTGCTAGAGGCAGCACAGTGCAAAGGTGTCCTGATACAAGAGAAACCACATCTAAGACTTACAACTGAACTGGTACAAATTTCTACCAAGATTTTAGAAGTTACACACTTAAACAGAAGACAATCACAGAAGGTACCAAGTACACCATAAGTTAGAAAGCAACTTCTGTGTAATTATCGCGGCCAATGTGAACTCCAACAGTTGATGGATTGAAAGCACTGGAAGGTTCAGAAATCTTTATTCTAGGCTATTAATTATATAACAGCAACTTACTACGGTACATATGAGACATAGAAAGTTGGTCTTTTAAGCACATTTATAAAATTTGTATGAAGAAACAGTTGATTGCAAAAGTAAGTAAGATATTGAAGGATGTGTTTAAAGGATAAAATTGATGGTTCCTACCATCCGTCGTTGTCGATTGCATTGACATCACAGCCAAATGCCACAAGGTACCTGACGACATCAAGATGTCCACTGCAAACTGCATTATGCAGGGCACTCAGACCATTCTCCGTCTTATGGTTGGGATTGGCAATCTGCAGAAGAAACACAAATTCTAAACAACAGCAGAACTAAATCTCCTCAGCATTTTACAGGAAGAGGATCTCAGTTTATGCAGCAGCATATTACACCGTGTTTGTTAACAACTCATCCTACTTGGTAATGTTTCTCTACAAGACGTCTCTCCTGACTACACATGTTGTGTAGAAATCACTTAAATCTTTTTACTTTTGCCGTGGCTGGACTGGGAGCGCTCCTGAGTAGATTTCTTGAAGGGGCGCTATATAAATCTCCAGAATGAATGAATGAATGAATACACATGTTGCATACTATGCAGTAATAAAAAAATTACAGGTAGTATTGCAAACATCAAAAAACTTAGACAAAGAGAGCAACATTCCACAGGTTACTAGTTACTTCAACAGAAATATGGCAATCAATGGTTCTGGTTTGATTGCAGCTAAAAGTTTACAGTCACAACTGGTAACTTCAATTCTTAAAAGTGTTTCTCTTTGTTCTTGTGGCTGGTGAACTGAATATATGGTAGATTACAAAAGCCTATCAAAACTAAAAGCAGTTCAAATCAAATCATAATTTTAAGGCTTCAAATAATAGTAATAATCTACCTGTATGTTGTAATGAGTCACTAGCAACAGTGACACAAACATATGAAGTTCATAAGTTTTTTGTACCGGAAAATTTTTGGGAAATCTATTATTTCTCATATTATAATCATCAACTGTCAATTGTGGATAGACGTTCATTGCTCGATTCCACATGTATGTCTGTAAAAACTGCCAGTGGAGACCATTTCCAGCATCATCATCATCATCATCATCATTCATAAACAAACTCATTCTCCAGAAGTTATTCTTCAGACAGGCTCAAAGAAGTGCTTTTCTGAGGTACTTAAAATGTGCAGATTTTTTATATACAAACACATCTGTGTTACATATTTATATTCACAATAAAAAACACAAATGATTTCTTGCATGAACAACCAATCCATTCAAATGATCTTGCGACATTGAACTGAAGAGAAAGTGACCACGGCAGTGCACTTACTTTGCTAACAACATCAACGACAAGGTCCTTTTCACCCTCAAGAGCTGCATTCAGAAGAAGCGAAACAGGATCGAAAGTAACACGCCGCTGAGGCTTGCCGTCTTTCCGAAACATTCGACGACCGAAAGGCCTGGCAGGTGTCTCAGAAATATACTCCCGATCTTTATCAGACGTTACTGGGTCATCAATGTATGACGACACGAGTTCATCAGATGGACTGAATGACGCCAAGGTAGATGGAGCCACAGTCTCAGCAGAATCCAACTGAACAAGATCTGCGACCTGAACAGGATTAGGGATAACTGTCAGTTCAACGTCACCAATTTTCAGCGATTCATTGCAATTGTCCAGTTGGTCGCTCACTTTACTGTCCATTGTTCCCTCACCTGAGATATCGTTCTCGCGACAAATCACGTGCGAACCAATGCGAGGATAGAATGGCATTCCATCAAGAGTATCTAACGCCAATATCCGTGGTAAGTCTTCGATCAGAGGTGCCTCCAAAAGCGGTGGAGAAACAACGGATTCGGTGGATGAATCTTGGACGTCTGAACCGGTGATTTCATCTTTCTTGGGATTGCAATCACCGTAAAGGAGTGTCATGTTCTGGCTGTAATTGTCGAGGGCTCCGCTGCCCAATTTGCGTCGATAGGCACTCGAAATGGTTGTTCGAAGACGACTCGGCCGAACTGGAGAACTGTGCCCAGAGGAGTTATTCTGCAGGAGAACTGACAGCGCAGTGCTAACCGAGTCGGCCGATGTGTCGATTTTTGACTGCTCCAGTGAGCTGACTTTATAATATGGCATCTGAGTAATATCTGGAGATGGTTGCGATGGTAAATAGTTCATGGAATGTGAAGGATCCGCATTGATCTGCTGATGCTGGACACCAGGACTAACAGCTCCTCTGCCAGCAGATGGTGAAGACCTGCCCCAATCCCCAATACTTGCGGAAACATTTGCTGACGACATAATAGATGATTTCCCATCTGCTATTTCCGCCAGAGGCATTTCCTTCTTGGAATGTTCTGTTCTGTTGGCAGAGATTGAAAGTACGTCTCGATTTGACACATCAGTCAGTGGTGTCACCTCTGCGCAATGATTGGTACCAGCTGCATAATTGGACACCTTGCTTCTGCCGCCACGGAGGTTCACCTTGTTCTTAACGGTGCCTCCAATTGTCACTGCAAAGATCCGTGCAAGGCGCTTCACATTGCTGTCCCATGGTGTGTCAGCCATCTCTTCAGCACACTGGAGATCCTCCGCTTTTGAAACAGAAGGCTGTGATTTTGGAATTGCTCCCACTGAGGCGTGCCCTGCTGCACTCTCAGAATTTGCTACAGCAGTCACTGGGGGAGACATAGACTGAGTTATATCTGAAACAGTTCTGAAACCTCCTGCTGAGGATTCTGATGATAAAGAATCTCCCTTCCAAACTCTTGCACTGACTGGCATACTTGTAAATGGTGATATTTTGTGATCTGATAGCATACTGGCATTGGAGGACAAACTGGGAGATACCATGACACTGGCAAGTGATTTAGTGCAGCTAACCACAGCTGTCATATCACTGCCTGCAGCCAGTTTGGACTTAGAGAATTCCAGTTCCACAGGAGTTGTGCAAGCTTGTGTTCTCAAAGAACAAGTCACCATTGTTGCAGTTGCTGTAGTCTGTGGTACAGAACCAAAAGGAACTACACCACTCAGAGAAGTTACCATTAAGTCACTTGATGCTGGTGGCGATTTAGAACCAGTTGCTGTATTTTTAACCGAAGCAGCATCAGACTCCGTTTGATCCAGCACCATCACAGATGGATCGATCTGCGACATAGCTGTGTCTGTGACAACCGCAGTCACTGCTCTGGCCGTGGGGGATTCTGAAACTTCAGCTGTCTTCCCCAGAGCTGCTGTTTCTGACACCAAATGCCTAGAATCAGTAGGCACTGACTTTTCGAGTGATGAAGTGTTAACGATTTCCTTCTGAGAAAACAATAACGATGGAGAAACAGTTGGTATTGCATACGGTGGCTTATCAAATGCACTGAAATTCCCAGTGGACAACTGAGATGTAGCAATTCCAGTCTCAGAAAGGGTCACCTCCTTATCTGGCACGTGTACCCAAGACACTGCTGCAACGTCTTGCTTGTCTTGAGTTGCTTTTGTTGCCATTGTCTCAACAGGTGATGAAGTCACTGTCTGAGGTTGCAAAATGGTCTGAGATGAAAACGAAGGTGGGTTTGGTTCAGAAGATGGTGTGATGGTGCAAGATGAAACTGTTTTTGAATCCACCCCCATCATCACTTCTGGCGACTGTTCCCTGCGCAAAGCACCATAAACTGCCATCATGGGAACACGCAAACTTGCACTGTCTACACTTTTCGAGCGACCATACGGTTGAGGTGCAAATCGACTCATAATGGCACTGGATGATGAACGGCCTCTTGAAGTCGTAGTAGATCCTGCAGAACTGGCCGAAGGTTTGACTTCCACTATTCCCCGACTCCTAACCGACTCCATCAAAGGCTGATTGCTTCCAGCACTAGCATCATCCTCCCTTACCATGTCCATGAAGAAACGAGCACGATCATTTTTCATTGCCGACTTTCCTACATCAGCTGATGGCTGACTTGGCTGATTCTGTTTGGTCAAGGAACTGCCACTGTCCCAACAACGTGCCGTTTGTCCAGCCTGGTTTTTGCCAGAGAAGAACTCTCTAACTGGTTGACCAAGCTGAGTTGACAACGAAAAATCACTAAAAGATTTCTTACTTTGAGAAAACATCTTTAACGTACTTCCATTGGTCTCCTCAGAAGAGAAATTTCCAATGTTGCTGTCATTTATCTTATCATTGGTCTCCTCAGAAGAGAAATTTCCAATGCTGCTGTCATTTATCTTATCACAAACGACAGTTTTTGTTTTAGAAAAAACATCATTGTCATTAGCAAATACACTGAAACCATTCTCCTTTTTATCAAATGATGAACTATCTGTCACAACATCTGTTTTATTTTTACTTAAATCTCTAAATAAATTTCCTGTACAGTTACTATCCTCGCTGATATAAATACTGTTTTTACCATCTTGAATTTTTCTATCGTCAGATAAACTATCCGCTACACTGCTATCCTCTGAACTCTGGAGGGGAATTACTTTGTCATTTTCAACCTTCTTAGAAACATGTTCAATGCCAAAACATATTTCAGCATGAACAGTCAAACTTCCTGCACTGTTTTCGGTTTTCGTCTCACTTTCTGTGTCAGTCTTAATATCCTTCAGATCAGCAGAAAAACTTCTGACACCATTTTCAGTTTTCTTATTACTAGATAAATTGTTTGTCATGCTGGAGCTCTTAATATCACTGGAAAATCCTTTTTTGCTACTCGCATTTGTAGTTTGCGATGTATCTCTAGCATTCCGAACAGAAGTACTGAAATCCTGACCAAGAATTGTTTTGTTGCTAGTGACATCTACGAAGCCCTGCTGTCCCTTGCCCTCTGTGACAACGGCAATTGGGATGCCAGCAGTCTTCTTCTCCACAAAAATTGGAATAATTCGAACACGTCTTTCTCCGTCAGATGTTGAGTTTTCCTCGACATTCTGTGTTGTCGAATACTTTCTCATGTCATTACTCAGATGAACACTTTCTTTTATTATTCTGATTGGAATTGCTTTCTCATGACTTCCCTTCTGGTGATGTCCAGCTTCACAGGTAACCTAAAAAAACGTTGATAGATGGCATACAGACCAATAATGCTGTAATAATTTATGAGCAAAAATTGTTAAACATTACTGCAGAACCGAGGGCAATCATCCAAAACCTTCATTCCCACACATCTAATGCCACAAGCAACATTAAATATTGATACAGAAAATGAATTGTTCTCTCTCACTTGAAACATCATACATTTAATGAATAAATTCAACTCACCATTTATAACATAAGACAATAAAAACCAGCAGTTAAAGTAGAAGCATAAAGTTTCTTTGTTTACAAAAACCATTTTGATAATTTTAGAATTGTGAGGCTACTGAAAGATAACGTATACACTGGAAACCTTTCACTCTAGAACTGAAGTGCATCATGAACACTGACAATTCTTTGGCTACCATTCAACTCTTAAGAATGCTGTCTATGTTGATGTTGACTGATGTCATGTTTATGCTTCAGCTGAAAGATTCAACAACCCAAGGACAAGTGAGCAACTGCACGACTGGTAAGAGCATAGTACTGGTAACTTACTTGACCTCAAATAAGAAGCAAAAAGTTAAATACATAATTATTGTTGTATCCTTGTATTCCCTTACTATTACACAGCACAAATTTTACTTAATGTGCACATACACAATCTATCCGGCATTAACAAATTTGCAAAAACATACATTCACTGCACACAATTATCATTTTCAAAATCGCCATTCATTTCAAATATTTTTCAAAACCTTTCTTCTCAGTGTTTATAGATGTCTAAAGCTATGAATGGTCCTAGAAATCGTACTTTCAAAATTCAATACTACCATAACTGAATCATTTTTTTAATTTTTTCTTTTAACAGAAGTAGTGTCTTGTAAAAGAAAAACCATTTTAATTAATGCACCATTTTACTGTTACAATTTCACGAAGATTGTAGTGTTGAGATATAGTTTTCATGCTACTACAGCACTCTGCCCTACACACCACAACATAACATTAAAACTCGTCTTGTTTGGATTGCTTATCCTCCATAGCTTGCCTTCTGGTGCTGTGGCCTCTTGCATCTCAACTGGTTCTGTTCAGAATATTGTGAGTATAGAACGCAGTCTTACTTCAATGCAACAATTGATTGTGCAGCATGATAATGTCACTATAGACGTTTCCAGTTTAAACTGGAATACATACCAGTGGACCAGTGCACTCAATTCTTTTCTGAGATGACTTGCTTGATGTGTCGTCAACATGGCCTCGACGCAGCTGTTCCAGTTGGCTGGTGAGTTCTGCGACCTTCATGAGAGCTAAGGCTAACTCTTTCTCTTTTGTAAAAATCAACGACTTCATAACACCTTGCTCTGCTGTCACTGAAATCAAATGAAGACCAATGTCTTAGCAATGACCAGACAAAATAGCACAGCAAATGAAAGATGTAAATAGATAAACTGAAATACATGCAAAATAAAACCAGCAGTAGACATCATAACACCCCCAATTCATTCATTCATTCATTCATTCATTCATTCATGGACTTATTCATAGTGCCATTCAGGAATAGAGCCACAATGGTCTATGCTCAACTTGTAACACATCGGCGGATAGGCAATGCTGTATTGACATCTGAAAACTAGTGCCTCAACTTGCAGTAAACAATTAAAATACTTACAAAGATTGTGACTGTCCTCGCTGTTGGCGGCCTGTTGACGCAAACTCTGGAGTTTCCGTTCCTGTGCGGCCACCTGGCGACGAAGCTCATGAAGTCGTTCAAGCTCTAAAGCCTCCTGGTGGTCACCAGAGGAGACATCTTTCTGCAGCGGATGAGGATTTGACGATGAAGGATTCTGCAGACTGGAATTCATTGCGAAAGACATTAACAGCGGACGTCTGCTTTCCTCCTTCAGTCAACTGCAACAAAGTATACTTGGCATTTTAAAACTTTTCCATACTGCTCATTCAATTTAATTATTAATAATAATTATTATTGCTTAATAACAGTTATTGATTTCATTGCAAGTTACAGTATGACATAATGCAAAAGCCTGCCAAAAGGTCAGTTCTGGGCCCATCCAGGACTTCTATTAAAAGTTTTTTAAGTACCTCTCAGTTGACAGGCAGGGCTAATTCCCATTACACTTTGGCTGGACTTGTGTTGAACATTCAGTTTTAAACGACAATGGGTTTTTCTGAACATCATATTTTGTCTTTGTGAAATGCACACAACCTTACCAGAAACAGGTTGTAGTTTAAACTATAAATCATACATCCAATGAACTGAGCACTTACTTTTCCAAAGAATAACTGCCAATTTCATGTGATTGTGACTGAGCACTTGCTTTTCCAAAGAAGAATTGCCAATTTCATGTGATTGGACCTCAAACCCAAAATGAATATGGGAAACATTACTGCATCATTTCTCTGCCAACACAACAGAATTTTTTACCATATGGCCTCAAGTCTTCATCTTTTAGCACGATTTTCTCCTGTAGGCTGTCTTTCTCACCCAGTGGAATCACCTTCTATAATAATATTCTACTGCATTGGGTGTTAACCTGAATTGACTGATTGATCCCTTAGGAGACAGACAGAGCACAGGATACGTTCTCTATATTATTAGGTAGATTAGATTCCTAATGACAGCCTTACAGAGGATAGCGGATACAGGCATTCAGACAATGAAATAACTTCATGATTGGATTCATTGACTCAACATTACAGCAGCTGCCATAAGGGCATATTTACACAAATTGCTTAAATATTGCTTGTATGAACTTCTATTATGGCAATAATACAAGTCATCACAAACAATACAACAGAAACTTAAAAAATTATCTCTGCTCTCACCAAATGTGCACCTACACATACCAAATGAGGTCTAATCCTGGCTCTGGATGGCAGAATAGGGACTGCACGAAATGCACCCAACTCTAAGTTCATACTTTTTAGCCCTACACAGCAACTCCAAAAAATTTTATCTCTGAATTCTGTGCACTCAATTGAGTTATGCAGCACAGCTGTTTGGTTCACAGTTTGAATCTAACCTGTCTTTCAGAGGGCATTAATTCACTATGTAGGTCATTCCACTATTCACTTGTGACAACTGACGGATCACATGTCATGTTCCTCTTTCAGCCTTGGTTTGTCTGGTAAATGCTGTGCTCTCTAGCCATCTTGACTATTGTAACTTGCTTCTTATTGGCATTTCAAAATCTAACTTGAAGAAGTTTCAGAGCATCCAAAACGCAATCACTAAACCTCCAAAGCATATCTCAAGCTGTAAAAGCTTTTTCTGGCTATCAGTAGAAAGACAATTTTCACAACCGAGACAATTGTCTGTACAGTTCAACATTTCAACCAATATCAGTTCTTCATCTCTTGCCGACTCCCAGGGCCTGTGACTACTTAAACAGGTCCTACGACTCACCACTTGAGGACAAAGACAGCTCTTGGTGGACTATGGTTTACTGTCAGGTGTGTGTAGTTCCTCAGCATATTCAGGATATTCAGGTACTCAGTTTGTACCCGGATCTGGCAAATAGTAGATCCAAAATACTTGGATTCAGTACTTGGTGGAAAATGTCTACCCGGCCATTCCCTAATATGTATGCATGTATGTATGTATGTTGTATGTATGCACATACCGGTACATAATTTAATCTAATCCAGTGACTTCTAGAGCACCCATACGGAATACATAAGGCAACAACTGTATGTGATAAGCAACAATTGGACAAATTTGCTGGAAGTATAGATCAATGCAGTTGCAGATAACTATATGTACAGCAATATGTATGTTTATAACTTGCATTGGCTAAATTATCCACTTAAGATAGAATGTAAAGAAGTAAGTGTTCTGCATAATCAATGTTAGATTTACAGTCCTTTAATAATTTAATTTACATCTAATGTTCCATTTATAGTAATTTAATCATTTAATGCAGAACTAAAGCCTAATGTAATAGAGCTGAATCTTTTTCTCATTTCATGAACTGCATAATTAACTATAGTACGTAAATGCCACGGCAGAGAATAGGAGTCGGTGCAATATAATGCACGGATCAATAGCAGTCAATAGCAAACACAAGGCAGAGGTGGAAGACAGCTGTTTAGCAACAAACAGCCGCTATGCTTCGACCATCATACACTGTGCGTATACATTGGCAGGACCAACCAACACCTGGCTTACAACATATCTGGCTCCGTGATTCTGCAGGCCTAGTAGACAATTCTCAGGTTACAGAATATACATGTAACTGATGAAATATGAAAATGCAGAACAAACAGATAAGGACTGCATTGTATCAATGATTCAATATGAACTGTTTATGTTAATTTCAAAATTCCATGAATATAATCAATCCCTTGGGCAATGGATAGAATATTATCAATCAGGTTGGTCACATAGAAGGTAGAACCTACCAGGGTACATGCTATATATAATCTGACAGGGCTTAAAACCCAACCCAACCCACACTCTTTTCATTGGCCTTCAACCAGCAAAAGGACAACCCCAAAACCTTGAGCAAGAGGCTGCTTCTGCATTACAATGCAGTTGGCAACTTATAAAAGTGCTACAAATTGTTGATAAATACAGTTGCTTAAAAGGTGCTATACATTTTCAGCTGAAGTACAAACATGACACCAGCAACTCAAACCTTTGCATATAGGTTGTATGGCTTGAAAATGAGTGAAAAACTTAGACAGCAAACCACGATGAAGTCAAACAAAGAAGTATAGCTCCTCAATTATAGTCTTACAATTTTATATTTTATGCCAGTTGTAATGTTAGATCGTGATATGAAAATGTGTAGATAATGGAATATTACATGAACACCATAGGCATTAGAATGGTTTAATAATAATGGGACAAAAGTACAGGATAACATATAAACAATAAATAGGCATAGAATTTGCTGGTAGACCTAGTCTAAATGAACAGATTTAAGTGGACTGGGACTGAAGAACACCAGGTACATAGCTAGTACATGAATCACCAGCATAGCTGTTCCCTACAGCTACAGCTGGGCAAAGTGACCAGTAAGGCACCAGCAGCTTTGGATCCCAGACATGCGTCTAACGGTAGCAGGGAACAGATTTGAAATGACCAAAGAAAGGAAGAACAGATGGAACAGACCAGCAGGAGAGAATGAGATTACCAAACAAAGATGGCAAAAGGGGCAGAACCTGGGCAGGATTCACTCTCGAAAGGCATCAGGGTCGAGTCAAAGGACATCATCGACAACGACAAGAGGAGTACGCTCTTGAGAAGGGACTGGAACAACAACTGTCTGAGACGGCCAACAGAAATGACAGGATTCCAGGTCTGGAAGTTAAATGTAAATATCTTATAATTAAACGTTGAACTAATATACAAAGAGTCAAAGAGACGCGTACATTACGGTTTGAACGCCTGAAAAGAACATCACACAAATCCCTGAAGGGACGCAAGGAAGCCACACTGCTACCAACAAGTATGTTGTTCAGATTGTTGCTCAAATAATAAGTTAATGAGCAACAGTCTTTCAAACATTACACCAGTGTCATTGATACCACAGAACAGATACTTTCGGCTGTATTTACCACTGTACCTTTTATAACATGAACACTGATGAAAGTTCCATGTAACTAAAACTTGTGATACTTTCCAAATGTCCGTTGCCATTTCAATTATTTATCACATGTTTGTCAAGAACCGGTTTGATGAGGTAAAGTCTGTTCTTGAGTTGACAGACCTTACAACCCCTGGACCATGGCTTTTACGAAATATTATTAAGTACTATCGAAGACCTTAATAATGGCAATCGTAAACTCAATTTTTTTATAAGACACTGCTTAAAAGCTAAGCGCAGAGCGCCAGTCTATTTATGAACATTGTGTCATGTCAGAAAGATTGTCCAGAGATACCAAGTGCAGATCCGAGTCTTGTTGCAGAACACCAGGAAGAGAAGGAGGCAGTGGAGCCGCTACGGCAGGTTTCATTTACGATAAATGAGAATGGAAGCCAGAAGAATGGATGGATCAAGGGTAAAAATTCTTCAAAAGTTGTGATACCTTAATCTGGAGTGGAAAGCCAGGGTTAGCAGCGATATTGGTGGATGAACTGAGAATTTGCGCAATTCAGACGGGAGATTGTTCCAGAGTCAAGAAATGTAGACTTCAGCTGATATTCCAAATCTAAGAATTTCCATATAATTACAAATTTTATCTAGAATGTTAAGTCACCACAAAATTACAAGTCTGAATTCTATGCTTACATTTAAAAAGTCCTCTTCCTGTGTATGCATAGAATTCAGGTAAGTAGCTGAAATGATTCTTAAAATTTTGAGTTTATGGCAGCAATTATGTAGCTGGAGCAGAAAAGCTATCTCTCACAGCCAGATACTTTTATGACAAAATTTTTAACAGATTCAGGACTAACCGATAACTGTCAGAGTGTCATCAGACTTGTTGCTTAGTCTAAATTCTGGACGAGCTGTGCCCACGAGCCACTCCACACCATCATCATCACAGCACAATCCAATGCATTTCAACAGTCCACACAGTATCGACCAGACATGCAGCTACAGTATTGTACCTCTGGACCCAGGACACTACACGCGACAGGCACGTACAGTCGTACACACTACAATCAGTTATACGTGGGTCTACTGAAGGGTCCTTTACAGCTGTACCACCACGTATCTGCACATTAAGCATAGCTTGAGAATCCGGTTTGTGTAAATATACTAAATATAACTTAAAGCGGGAGGAACTGTGGAAATTCACTTCCACAGTCAATCAAAAAGGCATGAAAAAGCTGAGCTGGCAAAACAAATGACATTACTGGAAGACAGGCGCAGGTGGTTGAAGAGCCACTGAGAGCAATACAGCCAATAGATCTTGCATACATCCTACTGCTTCAGATAATTGCACATAGAGACTGTGTCTGAATTGACTGTATCTAACAGACACGAGTAGTGGAATAATGTCTGAAAAACTGAAAACAGCCAAGAAATCTACCGTGTCTATGTTTCAATGATGCACAAAACAACAGATTTCTACAATCAGTGTTTGCATGAACTGAAGATCTCTTACCATTCAAAGCCTGTAAGCAAGGCACTCTCAGATAGTTTTCTGTTATCATAAGCGTTCAAAGTCAAACCGACAATAATTTCCCATTTGCAGTCCTGAGCCACTTTCGTTATGAATTTAGTAAATTGAATAATGAGTCTACAGAAGACATGTAAATTTACTTGAAAAATAATCTGAAATAATTCAGTTGAATTAGATGTCTCTTAATTGTTAAATACATAAATAAATAAAGGAAATCAGATTAATTGCAGCCCTCAACCTGCTACCTCATGCATTGCAGTGTGGCTGCCACCAGTTGCAGCATGCTGAGTGCTCTCTGTTTTATTGTTTCCACTTGTGCCAGTCTATTATTCAAAGAGAGCAGCGTTAACACTTTAACGTCGAGCCACATTGGATTCCCAGTCACTTTTAATACAAGCTCGTCATTAAAGTGTTAACGGATGAGACCAATATCTCAAAAGTTAAGTTCTCATAGCAACACGAAAGCACATTTTATCCACTCCAGAGGCACTTCTCGGCTTTCACTGCTTAATCTTTTGCTCATAAATTTACAAGGAATACCATAAGGCACACTGGTATTTTATGCCAACATAAAATATTAAAATGCAAATGCACACAGGTAGAGGGACCAGAAGAGCAACAGCATGCTTGCTAGAAGTTGGAACTTCTTTAAGGCCAAATAGGGACATTTATATAGCACCTTCTCTCTGTATAATCATTACTTAATACTAGTGAAAACATAATTCTTTAATTAGCAAATCCCCTGTTACAACCAGAAAAACTGCATCAACTGCCTGTGAAAATGAAACACTAGTTTTCTAGCAACAATGACAAAAACGTATCACAATTCCTGCTGGGTCCACAAAGCAAATTAATTATATTAAACAGTCTTCATAATGTTATATTACAATTCATTCACAGTAGCCATGCTCATTTGCATCATGGCATTCATTCTATCCTCAGGCACATGTTGCATAAAACGATAAAACACATGCTCCCACAATGTATTCAGTTGGCCACAAACATTCCTGAATTCTTCATCAACAAATTCTCTAGTTCGCTGAAAAATGCTCAAAAGAAATTTAAACTGCAAAGCAATCACTAAAGAAACGTCACTCAAAAGTAATAAAAAACTTGATTGGAAATCATATTGTTTGCTTGATTTGAAATGATATTTGACAACAATGTCAAAGTCAATCAACAGGACTAAGAATGCACAGTACAAGCACAGACATTTCGTTCTCGATCTATAGACTCTAAGTCTGACATTCTCTTAAGACTAATTAATCATATGGGGGTTCAGACGAAACCAGATTTAATCCCTAGTTGTCAAATGAGTTCCAAGTGAGGAGCCTCTATTTAATGCAAAAAGATTAAGCTTGAACTCTGTGACTCGACCACAGACGAGCACTAGCAGTAGCAGTGCTTATTTATTCAGAAGCTGCTTGCCCAAAGTGTTGCTCATTTTCATAAATAACTGGCAGACAAAAGGCAATCGATTGCAAAACTTTCCACAGGGATATTTATCCAACGTAGCGAAACAGAGGAACAAAACATAGCCCAAAATGATTTCCAATAAGGCTTGGTCATTTCAGAAACACCCCAAGAGACGAACCAACTATGACTTGCCCACTACTGTCAGAATTTCCTTCTGATAAACTATGCTCTGTCTATGATCAAATGCCTCCAGGAGAATACAAACACTATCTCTGCCAGTGCCTGATAAAAGCTAATAGCAGTCCTAATTTCAACTCCAATGAAAGCTGCTTAAAAGGCAAACAGCCAAAACGCCCAACATCCTTCAGGACATCAGAAGCTGGCAGATACTATACAGTTGCTGATCTGAGAAGCTATTCGACCAAGTCACACCAGAACAAACCGGTTTATTGAAGACGGGCCAGACTTTTAAATAGCTTCTTTCAGACACGCCAGATTAGCAGCAATCCAGAATCAGCCAGATGCCTTTTCCACCACTCTAATTACATTACATTAATGACTTCCTTTTCAAGTGGTAATTGTCACCTTCTAAACAACAGTTTCCTAAAACTTTGCTCTGGACAGAAATTACCAGCAATCCTGAAGATTAGCAAAAAGAAACAAAAAGTTAAATAGAGAATACATTGCTTGAGCGGAGAGATTCCTCAAACCTTTACCTTTATGAGAAGGCTTGAAGATGCATATATGATGTGTGAGCATCAGTTGCAGTAAACCAAACACATCCTCCAGCCTAGCCTCACTTTTAAACACTGTACATTAGCCATAAACAATTAGTTCTAACATTCACTCAAACTATTCCGGTTTTCTTAACAGAGCAGCAACAATTTCACACAGTGATAAAACATAACGCTGCATCAGAAGCCCTTGTGTTGCATAACATATCTTTAAGAAACATAATAACACTTCTCAGCAATATATATTTAACGAGCTCTGCTCCAAAAGACTTAAGTATTACATAACTTACTCTACTGATAAGATACAATGCTGTCTGAAATGCAGATACAGGAAATCCTTTTTATCCATCATCATTGCAACGATACACACACACACATGGCTCACAGTTTTCTATATAACATAGCCTTATTACAACACTTAACATACTGTTCTGGTTTTTGAGTTATGTCTTACAAGGTTTTTATGCATAGATTAGTTTGTTTCACGAGTTCGTGGTAATAACAAATAATGTTTAGCACTAGTCTAAGACATTGCTAATATAGTTTCTTATCAAAGCACAACCAATATAATGATGTAACAAGCTTTGTTTAATGCCTACAGACTGCTTTAAGAAACATTCTGTGGCTGCAATGTAAAGGAAAATTATCCTTCAGTCTTTGTTTGCATCTGGACTCTGGGTTATTTAATTTTGCCCAAATTATTTATTTCCATTAAGTTTAAATTTATTTTCAATTGACATTTGACTGTTTATTTATATTAGCCATTTGATTACATATCTGATCAGCAATTAGCAATCACATAATTAAGTTTGCATTATTTTAATTGAAATTTGACTTTGGCCTAAAGCTTCTTCATCTTACCTTGGGCCATTAACATTTTTAATTAAGGATAAGTTTCTTTGGTTTTGAATGGTTTTATTTGGCCTCTGATAGTAAGTAGGCCTACCAATGTCAAGCCTTGAGTTGTTTCCTGTTGACAGAGTTAAGTTGCTTCAATTTCGTCTAGGGTTATTGTCAAGTGGTTTGAGGTGGTTGTAACACCATGTTAAATGGTTTGTTTATGATGTCAGCCCAAGTGTACAAACATTTGAAGATTCTTAAATTAACTTGCTCAATGTTCTGAGTTGCTCAGAGTATACTTGGGAATAGTTGGTGCAGGCTTGAGGCACACATGGAATGCACCTGAATTAACATTCATCCACAGACCTTTACTCAATTCTTTTGCCAAATAATACTTCAATCTAAAATTGATATGAGCCACAAAGTGTCACAGAGCATTCAAAACCTTAAAACCAACAGAGGCAGAACACATGGGCATTGGGCAAGAAGTTAGAAGCAGAATAACATGAGATGATGAGATCAAAGACAATGATCAATAGCTATTTACTTCCTTATGTTTAGGACTAGTATTGCATTCATGGCACTTAAGTAAACAAGACCTGACAGGTCAATGTAAATATACCTGTAGGTAAAAATTCCAATATTCTATCTTTATTAGCCAAGAGAATTCGTGGCAGAATCAAGCAGAAGCAAACTAACTGCCTCAGTCGCACATCAGTCATCTAAAGCTCGCCATATCTGTTAACCCTTAATGACAAGCGTGTACTAAAAGCGACTGGGAAACCAATGCAGCTCATCGTTAAAGTATTAAGCATGACAGGGTATATAGCAGTCTATTCTGGGAAGTCCATGAAGCAGCATTTGCTTCCTCTGCAGAGCGATCACATGGTTGCAAGAGCAAATGGGAATCCATATCATCCCATTTTATTATGTTGGATGCTGATGAAATGTTCAATTATTGTCCAATCTCTAACCTATCTTTTTATTGAAGATGGTTGAGAAGACTGCGTGCATTCTCTTAGAGATCCTCAAAGGTCAGTTGGAATTGTGGGTCGTCCTCTGCAGTGTCTGTGATTGTTCCTCTCTGACTATGTATTTATTTATGACCAAGCTGCAGAGGCAATCTCCTTCAGCTAAAAAATGGTTTAGAACTTCAAGCAAGCATGCCATCTAACTGCTTCCAGCAAAATCCTGGAAAACCCAACTGGTCGGGTTTGGTAACCGTATACGGAGCTTTAAAAGAGACTGGTCTAGGAATTGACCTACTCAGAGCACGTGAAGACAGTAAGTCAAACATGCTTTAATTATCTGTGCCAGATCTGCACTATAAGTGATTTGCTCTCTGCCAAAGCTGCTTCTACTCTGACGCATTCATTCGTATGCACTATGGTGAATTATGGTAATGCCACTTGTGAAGGTCTGCCTTTTCTCAGGATTATCAACTTCAATCTGTTTAAAATGCTACAGCTCGGGTAAATGGTTGGATTCCAATGTTTGATCATATATCTAACTACAAGCTGGATGAGCTGCATTGGTTGCCCATGTGAAAACATATTGAGTTTAAGATCCAGTGGCGTAACAGTCATATAACGAGGGTGGACAAAGTCCAGGGGCCCCGAGGTCCAAAGGGCCCCCAAGCTTTTAAAACTGAAAAAAATAATGCACTTTTTATCCGTTTTTCTGTGACAATAATTATTAAGGAAAAAGTCAAATTATGTCAATAATGCTTTTCAGTTACATGATGTAAAAAACCACATCTAGAGAATTTCATAATTTAAATATTGACGACTTAACACAACACGAGTTTTAAGTGTTTTAGAAGACGTTTAATCTGTTTCAAAACCACTGAAATTTAACTTGGAACATACTTAATTTTATCCATTTTACCCCAATTTTCCTAGCTTCCTGTTAAAAGCTGTGATTGTGCCCACTGAGACAGTAACCTACTGTAACAATCATCCAAACCATTCCACAAGTCTACAGCTCTTGACGAAATTCTGTTCTAATGATCCGTTCAGCTTCTTAAATGCCGAAAGGGACTTGATAGACACATTTGCGAACAGAAAGCTAGAATAGCCAAATTCGTGAGGAACTACAGACTATACAGTTTAGACATGTTTACTACATTTACTGTGTAGGCACTGGTGGCTCTTTCAACTTACTGTGCACTGTTTTGATAACTGATGTAATATATTCGTTCGAAATGACTTTTAACATCAGAGAGCGCCTCAGGGCTGTTAAAGGCTTTGTTTTTTGTTTGTTTGTTTTTTAACCCAAAAAACGAATAAAACGCAAATTTCGGTTTCTTGGCTTTTAACAAATTTGAAATTAGAAATGAGAAAATTTGCGTCTCTTCAACGCTCTTGGCAATTGTTGTATGGTCGTTGTTAATTTCGTTTTATGATATTCTACGGTTCTACTGTTTTAGTTAATTTCATTTATATGCATCTGATTATTTGAACGGCATTAAGCCATTTTTATGAGTTTTATGATCCCAAATAGGAAATCTTAAAAACGAAAACAAGAAAAAAAAACAAAAAATCCAAAAAACAACTTTTCATTTTGAAAAAACTTGGTTTTTGCACCCCTTCTCGGAGTATCTATCATGAAATGGCGCTATAATTATAAATGTTCAATTATTTACGTACATACATGTAGATACATAATGGGTAAAGGCCCCCAAGCTTAGAATGTCCAAGGGCCCCCAGCTAGGTTGTTACGCCACTGTTAAGATCCTTATGCTGACGTGTAACTGCATGGCCGGTTGTGCTCCATCCCTCACTATAGATCTATGTACTTACATGTCATCCGTACGTGGATGCAGATTTCTTTGCTCTACAACACAGGGTGATCTGGTTGTTTCCCCATCCTACACTGCCACAGTGCTACATGGAAGCTGTGGTCAGCCACTCATTCTGGAACAGGCTTCCATGCACTGTGCAATATGAGTCTGTTTTACTTTATGTGCTATTGAAGACCATTCTATTTGATCATGGTCTTGTATTTTCAGTTCAGGTGCATTCTCTGTAAATATGCACTTAAGAATTACAAATCAGCAACTGTAATGTGTCCTGATCATGAGAAGTAATAGAAAAACCACCCAGGTAGAACATTCCCTCAAGACGCCACACAAATCCAGGAACCAAGCAAACACGTTACCGAACCTAAATGAGTAACATCGGTTGCAATAAGCTGCAGTAATCTGGTACATTCGACAGCAGACATATAAAGTACCTTTCATCTGTTCATGGATTAGCAGCTAAATTCCCACACTCTTCTTCCATTCAGTAAGCCTAGACACTGATTATAATCGCACTCATTTTCTCAATTGAGGAAAGGATCTGTCGACGCCTGATGCGTTTCAGACAAGTTACATCTACAGGGACCTAATCCAAACAAAGCCTCTGCTTATGTCTTCCGTCTGCATAGGTTAGTTACTATGTCAGCCACAAAGTCCTATAACACCCAAAACAACATTCTTCTTCTACAGCAGCCAATATCCAGCTGCCAGGAAGATTAACAGATTTACAACAGCAGTGTAAGCCACACAGAAGATGTATTATTAGTATCCAGCACAAACAGAGGCAAACAAGATGTAAGCCTGTAAGAAGGCTGTACATAGAAAAAATGTGGAGCCTCTCAGATTAAAAAGTCCTCAGCCGGAACTGATCTTAGTTTATAGGAAGAAGCAGAATGAAGTGGTTTAAGAAAATGCTGCAAGATTGATCAATCCAGTAAAAGTATCTGAACATGGAAAAAAAGAATCAGAGTGATTTGAAAATAAATTTATATACCATATCATACTCAAGACACCCAATCACGTTACAGGCTGTAAAGCCATTACACGGTTACAGATGAGGCAACAGTCAATATTCGCTTTGAGTGCTAAACAAACCAAGGGCCACCCTATTAGGAAGATAAACATGACAAAATGCACTAAAGGAGCCACTGTCAACATGCACATCATCTCAGTAATTTGTCATTGAAATAGTTTATTACATGACCACTGATTTATTTCAATAAACAAATCAGACAGTAGAAGAGTGGAAGAACTTAGTTGAATGAAAACTGGTATTCAGTTGGCCACAAACATTCTTGAAATCTTCATCAACTAATTCTCTACTTCACTGAAAATACACCGAAAAGAAATTTAAACTCCAGTTGGCCACAAACATTCTTGAAATCTTCATCAACTAATTCTCTACTTCACTGAAAATACACCGAAAAGAAATTTAAAAGCAATCACTAAAGAAAAGTCACTCAAAGTAATAAAAAAACTTGATTGGGAATCATATTGTTGCTTGATTTGAAAAGATATTTGACAGCAATGTCAGTCAATCAACAGGACTAAGAATGCACAAAACAAGCACAGACATTTTGATCTTTTGCAAGTAACTGGTGGGGTTAAGGTCCTGGTAATGGAGTCTAGTTGTCTATAAACATGTTTTGCATGTCATGACACACTGGCCACTGAGCAAAAGAATGGCCAGCATCACTTCCACTCACTTTTCCATTTCTACTCACATAGCATCATTTCCATTCACTTTCCCATTCATACTCACATAGCATCACTTCCATTCACTTTCCCATTCATAATCACATAACATCACTTCCATTCACTTTCCCATTCATAATCACATAGCATCATTACCATTCACTTTCCCATTCATAATCACATAGAATCACTTCCATTCACTTTTCCATTCATACTCACATAGCATCACTTCCATTCACTTTTCCATTTATACTCACATAGCATCACTTCCATTCACTTTTCCATTCATACTCACATAGCATCATTTCCATTCACTTTCCCATTCATACTCACATAGCATCACTTCCATTCACTTTTTCATTCATAATCACATAGCATTACTTCCATTCACTTTTCCATTCATAATCACATAGCAACACTTCCATTCACTTTCCCATTCATAATCACATAGCATCACTTCCATTCACTTTCCCATTCATACTAACATAGCATCACTTCCATTCACTTTTCCATTCGCACTAGCATCACTTCCATTCACTTTTCCATTCATAATCACATCTAGCATCACTTCCATTCACTTTTCCATTCATACTCACATAGCATCACTTCCATTCACTTTTCCATTCATACTCACATAGCATCACTTCCTTTCACTTTCCCATTTATAATCATATAGCATCACTTCCATTCACTTTCCCATTTATAATCACATAGCATCATTACCATTCACTCTCCCATTCCTACTCACACAACATCACTTCCATTCACTTTACATTGACATTCACATTCTCAATTTATAAGCACACACTGCTAATGTATGGCAATAGCTGATCCTAATGTATCCTGAATGCTCAAAAACATCAGTTGTTTGGTAATCAAACATATGGTAATCACAACAGAGGCAGGCAACAAAGAATGTTTCTCGACATCACATAACACAGTTCATGTCAGTTAGCCATAAATAGTATCTGCTCTTAGAAGAAATTACTTTGGATTGCATATGGATTTTTTTTGCTAAGTAAAACTTTTATTTTAAAGTTCACTACTATTCTGCATCTTTACCACTGTGGAATTCCTTCTTATAATCACAAAAAGTGAACATCAAAGATCTAACAATTTGCTTTATAGCAGTACTTGAAAGACACTACATAACTGCTCCAATACATACATACAAAGTCATACATACATACATACATAAATACATATGGCTATACATACAAACATACATGCATGCATAAATACATACAAAAATAAAGACATAAACACACACATGCATGCATACAGCTTAATATATAATGCATTTAAATGTTTGCTGTGCAAAATGATCACACTTGCCTACATTTACACAGGAACATTAAGTGGTATTTTGTCCCATCACACTTTTTCTGTATTTATAAGTTGTATCTAATTGTATATAGGTATAATTTAGTATACTTGTTTTTGCATGTTTATCTGCATCCAGTCAATATGTACAACCATCATTTTCAATAATTTTTGTATGCAGTCATTATCTGTAAGTTGCAACATACCCAGAAAATGGCACACTATTCCAGCGCATACATACATCAGGAAACCATAAAATCCAAGGCAATAAAATAAGGCTGCAGCTAATGTAAATGAAATAACACTGAAAAATACCTGCATCTTGGTTGAGCAGAAAACCTATATGGTGCAACTAGGTTAGGGATCCATGGTTTCAGCCAGCAACAACAGTCAAAGACTGTATTCATTATACTACCAATGATGAGCACTTTAAGACCACACTCAAGAAAAGACTACAGGTAATAAAAAGCACACTGCAATAATAATGCAACTCCCTGTTTTTAAATAGAATAATAAATCATTGCAGACTATTAAGGTATGGTAAACCAACTGGAATTATTACTCACCTGCATCAGCTATACCTGCAGACAATGTCCCTGAGTTACAGGGGCTTTCAACAGGCAGAGGCACCATATAAATATACTGGTACTTCTTTATAATGCTACATGTATACCTCTGGTCGTCAAGTCATAAACAGCCTGGTATAATGAGCTCCTTTCCAAAGGCGGACATAAATTTGGGTCCTCAACAGAATAACTAGAATGAAGAGTAGTATATGAAGAGATTTTCACCCTTTCAGACACATACATGCAAGCACACAACTGTGTAACCTCCTATTGTTGCAAACTCGGCAACAAAACATTTTCCGCTTTATAAAGCACAATTCAAATGCTGAATATAGTATTGAAGGTATGAAACATTAGCACTGACCGTCACTCAGCCACCAGTGCTTGAGCTATAGTATACTATATGGGTTTATTATGGTTATTCTGAGTATATTTGAAAACTCCTAGCAACTATTTGATTAAATGGTACCCATAAGAGATAGTGAGATTTACAGAATAACAGCTTATAAAAGCCACCGTAGCAAGTGATAGTGACACACTGCCACAGAGGTGAATGACTGTGATAACAAAATCTTTGAACTACATGATGTTTTTAAAAGATTTTATTAAATTGAAAATGCAAGACTTTGAAGAAGCTCTGTCTCTCGTTTGTATTCCTGACTTTCACTAATCTTTCTTGCTTATTAAGCTCCAGAGTTCTTATGATAATTTATCTTCTAATTCATCAGTCAACTTAATGGAATATAATATCAAATATTGCTAATTTGGCATCAATTTTTTTATGAAACTTACATCCAGCATTAAGTTAAAGAATTATTCATTTTGATAGCCTAATAACTCAAATTTCAATTAATAAATTTACATCCAGTAAAAAGATTCTATGCCTGCCAGAAAACCAATAGCCGAATCAATTCTAGGCCGTCAATTCTAGAAACTCAAAATACTGACAGACAACAGTCTTTATCAAATTCAAGTAATTCAACTATAATATGACCACGAAGTTTTGACCGAAATAATCAAAATCGTCTGACAGCCTTTATAACGACGTAGCTAGGAATATCATTTTACCAGAGGGGTTCTTAATGCGAAGTGCTAACCATGCATACGATTCTGGTGGAGTCTAGAATTCAGTTAGAAATCGAAATTTGTCTGCATCAGTTAACTTTGCACCAACAGCCAATCCAAAATCATTCTTATGAGTGATGAGTCTGTTGACCGGCTAATCAAGGAATCCGTGGATGGGTACAGGCATAGTAAAACTGTAAAGGGTAGGCAGTGGCTGTGCCTGTACGCAAAAAGGAAAATCATCCTTGGCCGTAGCCTATATTGACGCGTACCGGGCGGTATCTTCATGTACAATTGTGTTCGTTTCTACTGTGGGTCAAATTCTTACACCAACCAGGCGATCTAGATAGACAAAACACATGTATGCCTATGTGGAACTGTGTATCATGTTTCATGAAGCATCCGTCATAATTATATATGTAGGGCCTACATACTGCATTAGGCCAGGGGTCTCCAAAGTTTTCCATCGGGAAACACATTGCTGACTTTCTAAAGCTCCACGGGCCAAAACTCCGAAGAAAAAACTTCTCTGTGCGCAGCTGTCCAGTGAATTTGCTGAGTAATGCGATGAATGCTTGGATTCATAATGTCTCCGAATATTGTACTCTTTAAGCACTGCAATGGTGTCATTGCATATCAGGCACAGTGCCTTACAGACAGCGACATGGATTTTGGCAATATGCATGTCAGAGTACAGCGGCGTTAAAATTTTCAAATTTACCAATTTAGTTTGCTTCTTCAAGGAGAGTTCCGCAGGCCAGATTAATAGGCCTTATAGCGGGCCGGATGTGGCCGCGGGCCGTACTTTGGAGACCTCTGCATTAGGCCAAAACAAAACCCACAGGTTTCTTCAGTTTGAACTATGTTTTAGACATTTCCATCCTGCCAGGGGCCCCTGCCATGGAACAGGGCCCCGGGTAGCAACCCTCACTGACTCCCCGGGTCTCCCCTCTCATCGGCCCTGGTTCAAGCACATTAAAAACATTCACTTCTGAAAATGCGGGCCCCTCAAAACTGCGGGCCCGGTGCTGCAGCACCCATAGCACCCCCCTTAATGCGGCCCTGATTGAAGGTATGAAACATTTAGCACTGACGTCACTCAGCCACCAGTGCATGAGCTATACTATGGGTTTAGTATAGTATGGTTATTCTGAGCATATTTGAAAACTCCCAGCAACTATTTGATTAAGTGGTACCCATAAGAGATAGTGAGATTTACAGAATAACAGCTTATAAAAGCCACAGAACTTAGTAAGTGATAGCACCACAGAGGTGAATGACTGTGATAAAAAAATCTTTGAACTACATGATGTTTTTAACAGATGTTGTTTCACACAGTGCCAGTGAATAAGCTGGTCTCCATGACAAAGTTTGTATGACACAGAGAAACTTTCAAAATGATGTTACATATCACACAATGGCAGCGTGACAGTCTAGTGCAGGGGTGTCAAAACTTTTCCAATGGTGGGCCAGTAGCAATATTTTCCAGCAAGTGATGGGCCAGGGTGCCGAGGGTTCTTGAGCAAAATGCGGTAGGGGTCTGGAAACGGCTTTGTAAGCCCATCCTCAGAAAATATTTGCAAAACTAAATCTTAGATGATGCATTTTTAGCATACAAGCAGTCAAATTAAAATCTAAAATTTGATCTTCATTATCAGTCACGAACATCACAGTAGTCTTATAAACAAAGTTCCGTGGGCCAGAAAAACATCCTCAGTGGGCCAGCTTTGTGACACACCTGGGCTATAGTGGAAACCTTCCACTAGTTCCCTCTAGTGAATTCAGTTGTATAACGAGTACAAGGACTTCACACTTGAGGAAGCTTTTAGATTGCGTGGGAAAAGATGGGCTGTCTACACTTATAGCCCCGCTATGAAAGCAAGTCCTTAACACATCATATCCATGGTCGTGTCTTGGAGTCTGCCTCGATTGAGGACATATCTTCTTCTTCTACATTACATGAACTCCATGACCTTGTCTATCTGTGCCTTTACTCAGCTAAGGAAATCAATTTCTCTAACAAAAATCCTATCAAAATAAAAATGAAAGCCTGTTAAGCAAAGCACAAGTGATCTCAGTCTTATGTCTGAAGTTAGGCATGACTCATCACATCAGTTCAAGTCTACATGGCTCTCAATGTTTGCTGACTGTTGGAGTTTGAACAGCTTAAATATCCTTATCATCAAATCTTAAACTGTCCAGACGACATCATACGGACAAAAAATTGCTGCAGAAGGTAAAAGTCAATCCTGAAAATTTGTTTTCAAGAGATTTCTCTCAACAGCATCTATAGCTGGAATCTTGTTCTTAATTGGCATAAATTTTAACGTCAAACACAATTTATATTCTGTAGTCCTGCCCGTTTGTAAATCCTCAGCAAAGTAAAATCTTTTAAAGTATTCACAACTTCAACATTATATCACCTTCCAGCTGTGAACTATGCAGTTTCCAAGGATTACAATCACATTCAAGATACTATCAGTACTTTTCAACTACACTTTGTTTTTCATTTGTTTTCATATTAATTAATGTACACCAGAGTGCGGTTAGACAACTGGCATAATAAAGAATATACTTACTTACTTACTTTTAGATTAGCATTTAATGAAGAATATTATAATACATAACAGTTTCTCAAATCATCGCCCTATGTATTTCAATGCACAACAGCTGAAATTTTGGTTAAATTGAAATACAATACAATTCAATACAATTAAATTTAATACATACAATATAATAGCAGTGAATAAATTCAGCTGGATCTCGAGTCAATAAGAGATCTGGCATCTTTGATTTGAGATCCATGAACAATGAACTACCTGAACAATGAGATATAGCACCTAAAAGAGGAGACTCATCACCTAAACAGGGAGTTTCCCCAACATAAGTTACTGGTCTATAATACACTGAAACTGTGGTGCGTATTTCTGTTGGTATTTTTTTTACTTTTCTGTTGAGTTTTGTATGTTATCACATTTTACATTTTTATTTAGGCATATTTAGGCATAGTCTTTTCTAATGTGTTATTTAATGCTTTTACGTAAACATGTTAAATTGTCACAATAAGATAGACGATATATCCTGCTTCACTCATTTTATGTTTTACTCGTATAGTGAATAACGATGAGGTTATCCATTATTGATTCATCAGAAAGGCTTATTAGATATGCAATAATTTGATATGCACGACCCCAGATCAGCAATTTAACTGCTGATTACATGTGTGTAAAATTTACATTTAATCACAATATGCAATTTCAAAGAATTAAGAACGAGTACTGAAGTCAAAATTTGTTTCAGAGATACAACGTCATGTCCACAACACAATTATAGATGGCAACAAGCACCGTTCTTTCTCTTTTTTGCCATGCATGAACGATGGACTATGTACTGGATCATACATGTGAATTAATATTAAACTAACCACCAACTGCAACGCCAATGAACTCATTAACCTATACTTCCCGAAGCAAATTAATATGATGGATCATATTATACTCACAAGTCTCGTCGAACTCAGACGACAGCTGCCACCGGTGGGCTGCTCAACTGCCGTCCAATGATTACACTGAATTTCCAGAACGAAATTTTCGCGTAAGACCACGAAAAACAATCGGATCGCCCAAATCGTGAAGATCCATCAGCAGGGACACCAGCAGAACTGATTTTTAATGACTTAATGCGAAGATGGCGGCATCATGGTCGGATAATCGTGATCAGCCATTAACAGCAGCAAGTCCATGCAAACAAAATGCACAAGATACGCGTATACAGCTCCTTCTGCTGCATCGACTAAGCAGAAAAGAAATTACGGAGGGGCTCTTCAGTATCATCGCAAATGACCCCCATCAATCAGATTTATTATTACAGTGAATAGTCAACGCAGATTTAATCATCCAGCGCAATCTCATCCACTGATAAAGAAGCCATCGATAATATTATAGTGGTCTGCTATTATGCCAAGCGCCAACCAACGACATCTCGCCCTATCGTCAATATGGCATAAGTATTTTTCTAGCGCATTTCATTCACAACGTCGTGCTGTATCAACACTAGAACACACGCAGCGAAATTTATCCTGTAACGCCTACTCGTCTAAAGCTATACTGTGCGTGTGTTTGAACTGTTGCCATACAAAACATACCTGAGCATTATGGAAACTTCTCTCATGCGTTTCGTACAAGACGTCAACACACCTGAAAGCTTGTTTACATCTGCAGGCCTAATATGTTCGAGTGTGCGAACCCCTAGGAGCCTACAGCGGAACTTAGCCTAGTTATAGCCCGCTGGTATAGAAGCCCACTCGTGTTTACATCTGTCGATACGCCAAAACGATGGAACCTCGACCAACGTAGTGAACGAACTGCTGCAGCGCTTTACGTATTTATTACAATGTCAAGCAATGCGAACAGACTGGCGCACACTGGAGTTCTGTTAAGTCACGGAAACCAGCTTATTCACAGACACAAAGCACTAATTAACCTGCGGGTCGTTGAACTATGGAACATAGGCGCCGACCAGAGGCGAAAATCTGTACATAACTTTGGAACGACAGATTTTTTTGGGGCACGGCTTTTGCAGTTGTTTTTGGGGGAAGGGGACAGATAGGACCCAGCAAAACTTTGGGGAGAGTCCCCCTCCCACCCCATAATTTTCGCCACTGGCGCCGACTCCTTGGCAAATGCCCCAGAGAGAAAGTTCAGTGGGTGTGTTGCTTCCAGAACAATTCGGACTTTAATACTGTACAATAAATTTGCAAATGTCCTATCTAAGACAGGCTACATACATAAATTTTGGAACATGTAGCCTAAGCAGTAAGGTTGCACAACAATGCCAGTCACCTTCACATGAGTTTCAAATACTTTTTCTAACCACATTATAACCTTAACAAGAAAGCAATTTTCTTTTTCCGAAAATGCGCTAAAACTCACCTACGGCAATGCTCGATATAAAAAATTTCTGGGGTAGAACCAATGCACTCAGAGACAAAAGCAAACGTCGGCGGCTATGCTATGGAAGTTCAGTCGTGTCTTCGAATTATTCAACGGATATACCCTGCCTGCACTCCATGGCTGTAAGATATGGGCTTTGTATGGGTCCCATATGGAATATAGGTTCTATATGGGCTCGGTGTGAGCATGCTGGCATGGCATACGTAAGGCCAAAGGCAAACGATGGCAATGGATGTTGGAAACTGGTGGAAAGCACCATAATTAATTAAAGCACAGTTCTCGAACTACAACCAGCTTCTCATCTATGCCACCTTATGCAGCTGAAACTATAGATGTACTGGCACAATATCGGAGCTTAAACTTCCACAATTTAAACTCATCTATTTTTAAAAGCTGTAATATCAGGATTTTTTCTAAAATATTTCTCTGAAAAGTGGCAAAATATATGTTACAATAGCAGCTTGTTAATGGTTTTGCGCTTCAGCGCTAAGTCAGACTTTGAATTCTGGTGGGTCAAGTGCATTCATCTTCAAGCCATGTACCACCTACAAGGAGAGGCTGTCCAGTTCAATGTTGCATAGCTGTTGCATTTTTGCACTTCAGTGAGACAATCTTCCTCAAGACTGTTTTAAGGACCTTACTCAGAGAAAACACTATACTATGCGATCAACTGAATTTTTACCAACAGTTTTTGTACTTTTTACAAATGATGCAGCTAAGTACATAAATATCAATAAAATACTCATCCGAGGGCACTTATGCTGTAGCTTAGTGCACTGTTAATTGGCAAAAATTACAAATATTTGACAAGTAGTTCAATAGAAACAAACTGGCTGTTTAAAGTTGGCCACATGATGAAAAGATCAGTTAAAAGGGTGTAGATAAGAAACCTTGTTTTCTATGCAATGACTATTTCTCTAGACTTAAGGGAAAAGACTGAACTTAAAACCTCCGGACCAATGTAATTGTTGTAACACATTGCACTACACCACTTTTTTAAATCAGGCCATTCACCCAACAGATTCTGAAACGCATACTTGTCACAGTCACAGAATATTTCAGAACTGAATTATACATAAACTTCATATGCAAGCTGTTATACAGATTCTAAACACAGACATAAAAACAGAAACCCATTTGATACACAAAGCAATTATTTTTTCGCCTATATATGTTTTGCTTGTTTTTCTCTAATAGTATACAAGGTAAGTCCAAAGAGACGTGTCCGAACAACGTTGTTATGATAGCTGTTTCATGGTGTCGAGGCTACGAGGTGTCTTGTAAGCCACCACATCAGCACTGGCTGAATCACTGCTACCAGTAGCAGAACATAGAGTCGTCGCTTGTTTCCTCTCTCAAAGGATGCAGGATCAGAATGTGGCATTATGGCCAACCTTAATGAACGAACCTAGATGCAGAGAACAAAAATATCATCAGAAATAGTCACAACAACAGAGATCAAAATCATTTTCTTTGTTTACCTCCATACCGCATTCATTTTGCATGGAATAAATACCATTAGGCTATACCAAAAAACACCATTAAGAAAAGTATATATTTAACAAGCAAAATATCTTACAACTGAAATATTACAAGAAATAAAGTGTTTTAGAAGTCAATTTCATAAAGGCGACAAAGCACATAATGCTGACAAAGATATATAATTTTTATTATCAATATAATCTTAGTGAGTATCGCATGCGAATCAAGGATATGCTTTTTGTCATTCCTAAGAAACATTAAAAATCCTGAACTAGATTAACTGCTATTGAGAACTCAGTATTACAACCAACATAATAAGCAAACAAAGAAATGTGAATATTGTAGTAAATCAGTACTTTGGAAGAAATAAAAACTATTGACCACATCATTATAACCCCCCAATCAAAATGAGGCTTTCATGCTTCATTTTCAGAACTCGATCAAGCAAAACAAAGCCAAATGAGCCAAAACTACACATTTGGCTTTGCATTTACTGGCTGTGTTTTTAATCGACAAAGTATGGTAGTCCTGTCAATAAGAAACACAGCTGAGATGGCATCCTAATTGCTTTGCACACACACCGTGCACCCAACAGACGCACTCGCATTTATGTTCAGGACGAGCTACTTATATTCATATGCATACCAGTATAGACATGTATACGTGTAACTGGTACAATGTACGTGCATAGCTAGAAGTAAAGCAATCAACACTAACCAGGAAAAAAGCGATGGAAAGGGTCATCCACAACAGCGTCACATAATAGCCAGTTGACTGAAAGGCTAAACCTCCCAGTAGCACCACAATCATTCTGAAGAGCAAAAATATTACTGGTAAACAGATCCATAAAAAAGGATTCACACAAACCAAACACTGTAACATAATGACTAATTCATATAGTGCACTCCAACTAACAGGCCGTTTAGGGAACAATAAACCAAAAAACATTTCATAATAACAATAACGATGACAGGAAATCATATCAGCTACATTTCTTACAACTGTCAGTTTGAAAGCTCACCTTTTGGAAAAATTGCTAAACAATTACGTCATTAATAAAGACAAGCAATGTACAGAAATCATTAAAGGCAAAGAAATTGTCAGTTGGCTAAAAAAAATCTTCCCAGTTAAAATAGCAAATATTCTCATATCTGGAGTTCATCCGAATTTTCACTTTGGCCTTCCATACCCAGTAGGGTGGTTGCATCTCTAATGGAAAATTTTGTCAACTTCAGTAGAGACACTTTCACCAACCCGGCATTCCATGCCAATTGGTTGGAAGTAATGTAGCCCAAAAAGTATCAGGATTGTAACAATATCTAGGACTGCCACACGATTTTGAAATTTTGACTTTTTCAAATAATTTTCTAATTTTATGCAAAGTATTTGACAGTTTTTGGAAAATGTGTGTTTTCAACAGAAATACCCGATGATTTTACTTAAGCACAACTTAAAAATAATTTCCAAGTTTATGATGTCTGATTGTTTATTATTGATTTTTATATTTTAGTGGTATTTGAGAAGACCAAACAGCTGAGATGATAACCACAAATCTATTGCTGTACTTGCAAGCATACACAAAAGGGAAGTGGAAAATAAGCGAAAATTCTAAATTCAAAAAGTAATAGCAACAAAAGTTGCCTAATGGCATGGATCAAACACTGTTAAAAATTAAAAAATAATATTAGGGCCTAATGTCTTCCGCCCCACCAGATGCCAAAGACGATACATTGGCGTTTTTCCAGAAAATTGTAGGTTTTCTTGTAAAATATTCTATCGTTGAAAACTAATTAACTGCCATGCAATAAGTGCAAATATACATTTGAAAGCTGAATAAAATGAGTCATTGAATACACACAGATATGCCATATATTTGTAGAAGTTATTAACTTTTACAATTTTAGTAATAACTAATTGGATATTCTAATAAATAAGTTTAATCACTGAATCAGTGTAATCACTAGGGCAACATGCAATAAATGTCATTCCATTGTAATCTGGACCTACTACAGGCAGTTGAATTTATTCCTGGTTTAAGTGTTCACTTTTCATGTTGATTACAACTATTATGCTTCTGTTCGAGTGCTCCTATATTTGATAAAGGGTGAAACTTTGATGGTGTTGTGGCAGTCCTAAATATTAAAGTTTTTCATACAACTTTTGTGTGATGTTTCTGGATGGAATGGAACCAAATGGAACCTTGGCGAACAATAGTTTCACACTTTTATTTCTAAGAACCACCCTAATACCCAGGTAACTAACTATTCAACCAAACAATGCAAGACATTTTCAAAAGAAGTAAAATAGAGACGGTTTTAAAACTACAAACTACATGGCACTGGAAAATTAGCTCCAAAGTAAATTCACTGTAACAAAAGGGCAAGCGCAGATTTCAGAGGTATATTTATTTTTCAAAGAGACAGTAAAATTACACCAAAAAAAATGACATGTATGGAAACTGTGTGTTGAGACATACCCGACGTATTTGTAGCCACAGTATGCTAACAAGTCCAAGTACTTGATGTCTGTTGTAACGTTGAGCACATACATGGTAAAGAGAAGACCAAACAGCTCAATGATAATCCAAACAATTGCTGTACTTGCTGTTATCCCTAAATGCTCTGGTGAGAATCTAAATGCAATAACAAAGACAACTTTATAAGAAATTGAACTGAAGAAATACAGCATCTCAAACAGATCATGTCTCTTAATCCTTTAACGATGAGCTACATTGGTTTCCCAGTCACTTTTGGTGCACGCTCATCATTAAAGGGTAAGGCAAACCATGTCCACATTGCAAATATACATTTTAACAAATATACATTTTAAAGCTACAAAGAGCCATTGAATACACACAGAAATGCCATAGACAAGTAGCACCAGGCATGACAATTCTAGTAAACTACTGCATGGATACTCAAATCCATTCTGAGCGAGCACATGACTCCCCATTCCTAGTTGGCCACATGCGTGTTATTCCATGCATTCAGACCTATTTAAAGTTACACACTTCTATGGCTCACTGGCTCAGTATCGTTCCTTTGCATCAATTGGTCCCTCTCTTTGGAATTCTCTTTCTCCTTCTGTTCGCTATAAAATTCTATTCGGCAGTCAAAAAGTTTGATTTCATCAGAGATATGAACCTGAACACTTCAGAGAGAAATATAACGGGCACAGCACAAGCTAGATCCTTACATTTAGTTAAAGATAGACTTGCAAATGATTTTAGTTGCTAGGTTGCATTTTAAAATGTTTAAATATTTCAGTAAAAACTTAAATCTTTTTAAAATAGGCTGTACATAATAACAAAGGCCAAAGTTTATTTAGGCTTCTCATTGTTTGTTCTGTGTACCTGGACTGTGTTCCGAGAACAACACCAGCGAGTAAGATGTACGTTACGAAAGCCATGACTATAAAAAAATAAACACTCATTAACTCAAACAGTTGCCAAACAGCTCAAATTACAGATTACAAAACATCAAAGAATTATACCATACCTTGGAGTCTAAAAGCGACTGGTCCTGCTAACCAAACCCTGTGTAAAAATTATTGAGCAAGTTGGCTGCATAAAACTGTTTCTGTTGCCAACAAATATAATTTGACATCATAGCAACTTAGGAATTAGAAGTATAGACCTTTTTATGTACCAAGTCCATATCTAAGATTTAGTAGTGCATCTCTTATTATCAAAGGCCAAGAAAAAACATCTGGACTCCAATTTTATTAGGAAAACCTGGAAAAAACGGTTAACTAGAAGTTTTTGACAAAAATATACTTCGATGTCAAGAAAGTTAGTAAAAATGTTTAACATAAACTGATATCTGACCTGGTATGTATAAATCAGGGGCATTGACATCATATCTCGGAGCTACTGGTTCATCTTTGTTATAGCGCAAAGACCAATCCTATTAAACAAAAGCACAGGTCAATCAATTAATCAATCATCATTTATTGATCCATGAATCAGTATGACTCAATCAGTGCCTGAATTTCAATACATCTGATTATAAATTCAAGTACACCAGTTATTCAACAATTCTTTCACAAGGAACATCCATCTGGAAGGTCCTCTTTGAATAACAAATGAGAGTATTCAACTGATTATATGGTAGTATGCCTCTTTGAATAACAAATGAGAGTATTCAACTGATTATATGGCAGTATGCAAGTAGAAAAAGATGGAAGGAAAGCTTTATATTGTGAGTGTACTAGCTTCAACAATCTCTCACTATCCCATTTAAAACCTACACAACAAATCCTATTACCGGGTAAATCCCAGAGGATAAATGGAATGCCCAGTACAGAAACTACAAAGTTATTTGAAAATCACTAGCTGTTCAAATTATTTGGTGAAGTAGACATCAAAATGAATGAAAATGTTTATTGATTCACCACAAATTCTGTTACAGATAATGCAAATTCAGGCTTACTGGTAACAATAGGGCAATCCAAAAATGTCTATCAAAGGCAGCCAACCAAAATGGCTTCTTACAAAAATAAGTGTTACAACAATAAAAAACAAACCAAGATCTCTACAGCAACAGATGACTATGGATGGGATATTGCTCGTCACATTTTACAGGCAAAATTTTCCTTTGGGTAACAATAAATTTATCTTTCTTTTTAAACACAACAATCATCTGGGCTATTTACAATTAGTCTCATAAAGGTAACAGACACATATATATGTTTCATCATGATTTATTATGTATAGCTATGCCACCATACTCCAAATGGCCCAAATCTACAAACTTGCTTTGCAAACACTTTCTTATGAAGAAATTGAAAATATGAACAATGTAAAAATTGATTCCAAACTTACTGAGTGTGCAAATGGAAACACAAGAAGCCCAAGCTTTTTTCCAACATATGAAGTGTCAACAGCAAAATAATATTTTAGCTTACTCGAAGAAACGTATTTCCCAATCTGAAACAAAAACAAATAAGACTTTTAAAGTAATCACCTGAAATTGAGAAATGCCATACAATAAACAAATATCGTAAATCCAATTAGCGGAAGAGTGAATGATCAAGTGAAACTGTCACGCAAATGAAAAGGCAGATATTAAAAGCAATATAAATCACTTTTAGCATTAACTTACATTTTTGTGAACATATTCAGTCCCCTGATCAGCCAAAGCTTGGCCATAATGGACAGCCATATTAGCCATTGGATCGTTTAACAGTTGTTGACCTGGAAATGCAATGCCTCCACTTTGAGGTGGACCTCCAAATTGATTCCCAGCATTTGCATATGCTGGACCTACAATCAGCAACCAGACTTAACTTAGCAAGCTTTAACGAACAGATTCTAATCTAATGGCTTTTATATCACCATTATCATAACACAAAGAGCAGCAATCAATGGTTGCTTTAAGTGAAATTGTAGTCAAGCCATAAGCCATTAGTAAAAATTCATAAGTGAGAAGTCAAAGTCAAGCTATGGAAGGTTACAAGTAAGTTGAAATAGACAAGCTTTAAATCTATGGTAGTTCTTAATGGCATAAGAGAACGGACAAAATGCTCAAATCTGTGTAGTGATTTCCAAAACCTCAAACCAGATGCCAAGAACTCCAAAGAGCCCCATGTTGTCTCAGTGAGAGGCACAGCAAGAGTTGGAGTATTGTATTGTATTTGAACACTTGTTATAGCGCCCAACCAGATTGCCCATTCAGAGGCGCTCCCGACTATTGCGCGGACGCTGAATCGGAGTGTCATGCCGAAGCGCATGAGCAATTGCGAGTGAAGGACTTGCCCAGGGTCCCTACACGGCGGCTTTGAGGTGAATTCGAACCCGCAACCCTCCAGCTGCAAGGCATTGAACATACCCCTATACCACCGCGCCCCAGTTGTATTGTGTTGTGTTATTGTACTCCACGTTTATAATGCGACCGAGCCACCCGCAGTAAAGATCCGAGAAATTAATCTCTGATAAACTGACCGACCCGGAATCGAACCCGGGCTGCCGGCGTGGAGAGCGGGCTACCAACCCACTAGGCCACTCAGGATCTCCGTTAATGCACAGCTAGAACCTACAGTTCTTTCAGTAATCAGTAGCTAATATTAAACTGTAAATCTATTTCCATTATTAAAGAAATAACCTCAGTGCATTGGAATAGTAGAACAGAAATGTTTGTTAACACTTTAACGACGAGCGTGTACCAAAAGTGACTGGGAAATCAATGCAGCTCGTCGTTAAAGCATTAAATCTGGAATGTTCTTACCATGTGGGGGTACGAACCACCAGAAGGTGCATTTGCTGTGCATATTCAATTTAAGTTCACAGTATAGCCAAAGGTTATGAGTTAAACTTAAACTGATTTCATTTTAGAATACAAAAACACAATGACAGGTGATTTTCATGAGGTAAATAAGAAACTGGCCTGCAGTATTATAGTCATTCGATTGGCCATAGGATCCACTGTAGTCGGCGCCTGAATAAGCAATTTACAATCATCATGCCTTCAAACATGGATCCAGATGTTATATGTTGGAATAATTTCCATATTGAATTGGTAGTCCCAGAAGGTTAAAATATAAATTATATGGTAAAACGGAGTCATGGGCAATTTCAAGTTTTTTTAGGAAGACAAAAAAGTATACACAGCTCAGGAGAAAAACTTCCTGGGAACAATTTCAATAGCAAAAAAATATTTCACAATTTCAGAGCAATCCAGCATTCTGAACCAGAAAAAAATTAAACAGGCATGAAGACTAAACATTGAAAATTTGACATGAGGCAAAAGAAATATGTAGACCATGGAGAAATTTCTACGGAAACTGTCAAATATCAACTAGTCATAAACATCTGATGAACTTAAATGTCAGTGAATCGATACATTTCAAATATCAAACTGTCGTAAAAAAAACCGAGCTCAGTCATATCATATTTCAAATATCAATCTGTCATAAAAATTGATCTAGGTCATATAAAAGTTCACCTTGGTATGTTTCATTACATAACTTTCAATTCTCAAAAAGGCACAAGTCTTTTCGTAAATATGTATGATAACCCTGACTGTAACTGGTCCACACCTACCTTCAAATTCTGATTCAAATGCTGCCCAATATTCCAAAATGTTTTTCATCACATCATTAAAATTTCTGTATCATGTTTGGCTCACGCCAATGCCTGCGTTCCTTCCCTTCTCATTCCATCGTTGATCTTGCTGGCACTGTTATTCCACTATTTCTCAACATACGCCTCTGATTGGTGTGCACTGCGAGAGGTGCTGTATAAATTGATAGATACAATACAATACAATACGAGTATGGAAAACACAAGAACAGGGTCTGTAAAATATCTTACCAGGTGATGGATATCCGCCATAGAACTGCGGCTGTGGTACAGATGTATCTTCAAATAACTGAGGATTATTTGGAGCTGGCCTTTGATTTCTCATTCTAGGATGAACTTTGTTGGCATTTCCAGCTAAGAAACAACAATCAATCAAAATAACTATAGGCCTAAATATGATGTGTGCCAGAGTCCAGTCAAAATCCATTATGAGTAATCCACAGAGAAAGGGTAACAGCATAACAGAAGACGCAGTAGAGGTCTAGAGGACATAGGCTAGTTTCTCACCATCAAACAAAATCTAACAACCATTGCGAAGTGCAATGGTTTGGATTTATTTGGCTTTCTGTGTTCCACATATCGTATACAAACTCAAATAGTGAAAAATAGGAAGAGTCTCCAGCATGTGATGTGGTTTCATAACTACTGTCAGGAGATGTCGTGGGACGAGGCTGAGGAGCTGGCAATGGGCAGAGACGAGTGGAGGAGATGCGTTGCCCGATGTGCAGACCTGCATGAGAAGGACTAAGTATTAAGTAAGTACTGTCAGTTAGGTAAAGCAGCAATTTTGAAACATGAATTTCTTAATATGAGTTCTCATATAACATGGATCCACAGTACCACAGTTCAATAATAATATAGGACCTTATTATAATGTAACCATGCCATCAAGAAATTGCATTGTTTCAAGTGCAGAGTAAACCAAATTCAGAATTAAATTATCAAAAGTCCTAACCGATTTAAATGTACACACTTACGATGCCTGCTAGTGGAAGGCAATTCCATTGTCGAAAGTTGAACTTTGGCAGATTCAAACTATCACTGTAAGCATAATTAAGACACCGCAAGTTATAAATCCACAAAGCAATTTCAAAGTAGCAAAATATACCAAGTGACACAATTCATTTAAATAGGTTTGACAACAGGAATTCCTTTCTCCTGAACCCTTTATCAGCTCCAATAAAGTATCTTCAACTTATTTAAATTCTCCTGCTCGAGCTGTCACCAAGACATCCAATCATCAGCACATAACTCCTAATCTTAAATCACTCCAGTGGCTGAAAATCCTCTCAAACATTCATTTCAAACTTCTCTCTCTATCCTACAACTCTCTTCAGAACTCCCAGCTGATGTGTTTTCGCAAACTCTTCACCATCCAGTGACCCCACTCTACCCATTCATCCTTTTATGTCGTTCCTGCACATCATCCAGGAACTACTCATCTTAAGTTCTCTAACTGATCCATATAACACACTGCACCTCGACTTTGCAGCAATCTACTTCCTGAATTCTGCAAATTCTCTGTTCCTCTACAATCCCATTGCTCAGACACCATCATTTTTTCAAAAGTTCCTCTATTTGTCGCTCCTTCAATTTGCCATTCAAACCTAGTCTTGCCTTTTCAAGAAATATTATCCCGATTCACACACTTTGCCACCTTGCGAGTTTGCAAGAAGTTTGAAGGCAAATTGGACGGATTAGGGTGGGCATTCTTGAAGAGGAAAGACTTCAATTTGGAAAGGAAAGCTTGTGGGGTGATAAGTAGAGGACCCTGAGGCTGATGATTGGTGGAAGAACTAAGAATAGGCAGAATCAGGAACTCATAATAGGCGGAATTAGGAACTGAGAATAGGCGGAATTAATACCCTATATAGGCATTTATGATCGCAAAGAATGTGCTCCATGACCTAACACCCAACCAGAATGTTTTTTTACAAATAAAGTTAACCTTCTGAATATATCGGCCCACTTAAGACGACGTGTTATGACTAGGAATAGACGAAACCCACGAATTCACGGAACCTGTAAATTTTGGCGTTTCCTGTGAATCCCACTTGCCATGACTTGCCGTGATTTTTCACATATGCTGCACTTTTGCAAATTTCTGATGTCAAACATGACAAATGGACCTAAAACGGCCACCCTGGTCATGAACAATACATTGGCCAAGAACAAAGGCATGTTTAATGTTTAGTCAACTGCCACATGGCGCCAAAAGCCGTGACATCATTAATTTTTGCCTACTAAGTAACACACTGCCTAAGCTGACGTAACGTCGTAAACAAATCATTGAAATCAACGTTTTATGAACACAATATGACGGGTGCGGCCAGACGCACTAAAGTTAAGCATTATCCCAACAAATGCACAATGTCAAATTTTATTCATTACTGCACGCATCCTCTGATTTGCACACCCCTAAAATTACAAACAGAAGCGCTTTATGCTTTTTAACTGGAACCATCAGTCACCGTCTGGTTCAATTTCACTGGCGCCATACAAGTCCTTCAGCCGAATGCTCATACGGAAGAAAACAAGTCCGCAGTGGTTCTCAACCTTTCGTAAAATATATCACCTTATCACCAGCTGTAAATTACTGTCAAATATTCGATTTTAAATAAACCCAGTTGAAAACAATCCTTTACGAAACAATTATAACAAATCCCATATTTACCGGCCCGGCCGGAAGTCTTGTGCTCCGTCTACGTGGATTGCAAACAAGTAAGATAGTAGGCGCGTTTTGAAAAACAACGTTCATTAATCGTAAGTAAGTAAGTAAGTGAGTTATTTAACCGGTTGCAGAAGAGCCGCACTCCGGTGTGCAAACATCATATGACCTGTATTATTACTGTTGCGCTCACAAACAAGCTGATGCCCCGCGCGTTTAGAAATTAAATCGACGTTGCTGTGATTTCTTGCTGTCATATTATTATGCTCTTGTCTGCCGAGATGTCGTCTTGATAGTGAACTTATCTATCTAAAAATCTGTCGAAGACTCACGTCGTAGACGTACACGTGCAGGCTGCGCTTGATAAAAATTACCATCACAGTTGGTTTATTTTAAGAAAATAATGCATTGCTGGTAAAGCTGACTTTACTTTACTATAAATAATTATAATTGAATGCGTTAAAAGGCCATGGGCCTCTCGTGCTAGGATCTGCTGGTAGGACTCTAAATTAGGCTATTGTTGTTAGGCCAGTGGTGGCGCCATACATTTTTTGTAACCAGGGCATAACCGAGGCAATCATACAAGTAACCAGTGCAGGGGCGGTTTATGCCCCAAGTAAATTCTCGGCAGGGTAAAAATTCTGGCAGGGCAACGACCAGGGCAAATGCTTTTTTTACCAGGGCATTTGCCCTGGCTTGCCCGGTGTAGTGCCGCCACTGCGTGCCTCCATCTGGCTATGCCTATGGGTCTGTTCCCTCATGCGAAGCTGTCTTGCAGGCTCTGCTCCTCATTATCTTAGGGCTTTTTGTACCACAGTACCTTCTCTGCACAGTCGTTCCTCCCTTAGGTCCTCGGCCCGTGGTTACTTGGTTGTCCCGCGGGTGCGTAGGCCTACTTCTACGGCCCAGTCTAGGAGTTTCGCTGGTCCCAATATTGTTGGGCCCAATAGCTGGAACCAGTTACCCAAATTATCCAAATAGCTGGAACCAGTTACCTCAGTCCTGAGGACTGACCTTTTTTCTCTATTTCTTTTGACCAGTTCCGCCAGCGCCTGAAAACCTCTGTTTACCAGTGAAGACACTGGCCCGGGGCGGGAGCGCCTCTGTTTCTGAGTGGCGCTATATAAATGCTCGATTACGATTACGATTACATCGTAGTTGAACGAGCGGCAAAGCACATCGGGCAAAGCAGCCACTCGAGCGGAGAAATGGAACTAAATGATTGGCTACAAGATGCACGTGATCAACATCGTTGTTATGATTGGATAGGCCTACTGATTGTTAACGTCATCTTGTGCAACAAACGCTATAATGATGACGTAAAATCCTTGGCCATTAATTATTGCAAAGCAGACTTCAAAGCTAAGACGTGAAGTGAAGACAGGAGGTATATAATTTCAGATAATAATTATTCTGCTTTATATTTCTATGAGAGAATATACGATAAGCACAGAAATGAGAGAACACTTTAAAACACAGAACTGAACATTAGCGTGCATAGCCTATTATTTTAAACTTAACTTTTTCGTTAGTTTTGGTCTTATGATTATTTCAAGTTGAAGGGGCCACAGGGGGTTTTCAGGAAATCAACATGTGAAAAAGAAATCCACATCGAAATTCGACGTCAGCATGGCCAGCACGAAAGCAAAGCCAACCAACTGCAAAGCCAAGATGTGAAGTGAAGATATTACGAGGTATTTAAATTCAGGTTCTTTATAAGAGAAAACTTTAAAAGACAGGACTGAACTTTATCAAAGATCGTAGGCCTACTGAACTTGCATATTTAAACTGAACTTTTAATTGGTTTGAACTTATGGTAATTTGAAGTTGACGAGGGGTGGGGGTTTTAGCAAATAAAATTAAATGAAGAGTCCAGATCGAAAGTCAACCGTAGTATGGCCAACATGAAAACAAAGCAATGCCAACTTCAAACGCCAACTTCAACTTCAAGCCCCAACGCCAACTTCAACTTCAAACGCCAACTTCAACTTCAAACGCCAACGCCAACTTCAACTTCAAACGCCAACGCCAACTTAAACTTCAAACGCCAACTTCATCTTCAAACGCCAACGCCAACTTCAAACGCCAACTTCAAACGCCAACGCCAACTTCAGCTTCAAACGCCAACTTCAACTTCAAACGCCAACTTCATCTTCAAACGCCAACGCCAACTTGGCAACTTCAAACGCCAACTTCAACTTCAAACGCCAACGCCAACTTCAACGCCAAGATGTGAAGTGAAGATACGAGGTACCATATTTAAATTCAGGTTCTTTATTAGAGAACACTTTAAAACTTAAAAGACAGGACAGAACTTTATCAAAGATAGTACTGAACATTTACTTAATTGCATATTTAAACTGAACTTTTAATTGGTTTGAACTTATGGTAATTTGAAGTTGACGAGGGGTGGGGGTTTTAGCAAATAAAATTAAATGAAGAGTCCAGATCGAAAGTCAACCGTAGTATGGCCAACATGAAAACAAAGCAATGCCAACTTCAAACGCCAACTTCAAGCGCCAACGCCAACTTCAACTTCAAACGCAACTTCAACTTCAAACGCCAACGCCAACTTCCACTTCATACGTCAGCTTCAACTTCAAACGCCAACTTCCAACGTCAACGCCAACTTCAACTTCAAACGCCAACTTCAACTTCAAAGTCAAGATGTGAAGTGAAGACACGAGGTATTCTAAAGATTCTTCTATACTTTATAGTACCTATAATAGGCCTGTGAGAGAACACTTTAAAACACAGAACTGAACTTTACCTCGTAGTATATTTAAACTTAGCTTTTGTTTGAGAAAGGTGATAACCAAATGCATCACTATTTCTCTTGTGTGTTAGTTTAGGCGCATTTGGGTAGTTCTTCATCTACATCCATTTAATTTTGAGGCCATTTCATTTATTTCATATTTTATTTAGTTTTCAAGGGGTTGGGCTTGGTCTTCTATGTCCTTACAACCTGTCTACGCTTTGTGCTAAATGAGCTTTCCTTTTTCTCTGTTTATATTGTATTGTATTTAAGCATTTGTAAAGCGCCTCTAGTAGGGTGAACCGTTCAGAAGCTAGCCATGTTCAAACCAGCCATCTATAGCCATGTAAAGTTAGCCATGCATGTTAGAGATAGCACTGTAAACTCTCCTCCTCCAGATGTACCTATCCTCACTACAACTTCACTAACAACCTTTGACCCTGTCACTTCTGACTACATTGCTGACCTACTGACGAAATCTACATCTAAGCACTGTGAAATTGACCCTGTGCCTACATGGCTTCTAAAATCTCAACCTCATTTCTTTGCCATTATCCTAGCTTTCCTAATCAACCTTTCTCTATCTACTGGCATACTTCCTAATTCTCAGAAGAGGGCAGTCATTCGTCCTCGTCTTAAGAAGAGTGGTCTTGATCCCACTCTCTGTTCTAACTATATATAGGCCTATCTCTAATGTGTCCTTCCTATCTAAGATGATAGAGAGAGTGGTTCATACTCAGCTTTACTCCTACCTCTCTGCTAACAACCTGCTTCCACCTCTTCAGTCGGGATTCAGACAATTCCACTCCACTGAAACAGCCGTCCTGAAAGTATATAATGACCTGGTCCTTGCTGCTGACAAGGGATATGTGACTGCCTTAATACTCCTAGACTTCTCTGCTGCTTTCGACTGTGTAGATCACTGCATCCTGCTTAAGGTCTTGCAAGATTCCTTTGGCATATCCGGCACTATCCTCAACTTGTTTCTGTCCTACCTCTCTAACCGCACTCAGTATGTTCGCATCAACCTCCTCATTTCATCCATCGCTTCTGTGCTCTTCGGTGTCCCACAAGGATCTGTCCTGGGGCCTCTATTGTTCATTCTCTATACCTCTGCACTCTCAGCCATCGCCTCTCGTCATGGCATAGAAATCCACCTCTATGCTGATGATACACAACTCTATGTACATCTGCGACTAAATGAGGTTGCAAATGCTACAAAGAGACTTCGTGCCTGCATTGACGACATCATGCTATGGAGCCTGTCTATGCGCCTCAAACTCAATCCTAGCAAATCTGAGCTCATCTGGTTTGACCGTTCTTCTAAGCTGCTGCAGTGTACTGAACTCTCACTCTCTACTTCCTCCTCTCTACTCTCTCCAGCATCCACTGTTCGGGATCTTGGGGTCATCCTTGACTCCGCACTTTCCCTCAAACCTCAAATAGCTGCCATCTCTCGGGCATGCTTGTTTCATCTCAGGAGAATCCGACAGCTTCGCTCTACTCTTGACTCAGCATCACTAAAAACACTAATACACAGCCTTATTCTTACGCGACTTGACTACTGCAACTCGGTACTCTATGGTCTCCCTGAATGCACGCTGCTTCCTCTAACTAGAATACTGCATCAGGCTGCAAGACTGTGTCTTGGACTCTCTTACCGAGACCATATCACACCTGCTCTTCGTTCTCTACACTGGCTTCCTGTCTGTGAGCGTATCCGCTTCAAGCTGGCACTCCTCATGTACAGAGCATGCACAGATCATCTCCCTTCCTACTTGTCTTCCATGGTCACACCTTGCAACTCTGTTAAAGGTCGCTCCTCTCTTCGATCAGCATCTGCTGGAAAGTATGTTGTTCCTGGCACGCGTCTTGTTTTTGGCCGTCGCTCATTCACAGTTGCCGGTCCTTCCATCTGGAACTCTCTACCTCCTCATGTCCGCAACTCTCTTAGCGAGACTGTTTTTCGCTCTAAACTTAATACTTACCTCTTTCAGTCTATTTATGGCTCTTAATAGTTGCCCAGCTTCAATGTGCACTTCTGAACTTTGTAAGGAGGGCATTATCAAATTACAGTTGTATTGTATTGTATTGTATTGTAGAAGCGCTCCCAGTGCGCTAGGTCCCGTGAAAAGAAGCAGTTTTGAGAAAAGCGAAGGAAGAAGAGAGACTGCTAGATAGAATTGTAGAGCGAACAGTAGGAGAAAGCGCGTTCCAAAGAGAGGGACCAATTGAAGCAAAGCAACGACATTGAGCCATAGCAGTTCTAGTACGGGGAACCAAGAGGTCAAGCCTATTGGAGGAACGAAGTGGACGGTGGGAGGAAGCTGAATGAGGATGAAGTATTACGCCACCCAGATATTTCGGGGCAAGACCCTTCTGAGCCTTGAAGGTCAGAGTGAGGATTTTAAATTGTATGCGAGCAGCGAGAGGGAGCCAATGAAGTTCATCAAACATAAAGTTCGAGATGCGAGACTATCGGAGAAGGCGGGCTATCAGTCTAGCAGCTGTGTTGAGCACCGACTGAAGAGGAGAGAGACAAACGTTAGGATGCTTTTCTTGTTTTACTTGTACCGTACGTATTGAGGGGTCTTTCTGCTTAGCATGTTGTCTGTTTCTGCCGTCCCTTCATTTCTCACCTTCAGTTTAGTCTTTCTTCCCATATCGGTTTCCTTATATGTCTTCGTTGCTGCTCGGATATTCTTCTTTTGATGCTTTGCCTTGTTGCTGGTCAAGGAATCCAGCATTGCGATTTATTTCCAGAGCCTAGTCTTTTGTGTTTTCTTGATCCCTGGTGTTTAATGTCATAACTACTGTCACTTTCATGCAGGTAAAAAATTGTCATTTGCGGAATAATTCTCGTCTGTTTGAACGTCGGCCATGTCTGAGTCCTGTAGTGGCGTTGACTGTCAGAAGCGGGAAGATACCCCCACCCAATTGTTAAGAACAATGTTGAGATCGATGCCACTGCACTCTGGTCGCTAGGCCAATAGTTACTGTAGCTATGGATCTCAGCTAACCAATTAATTGAAAAATGAGCAGAGTCGAGCGAGGTCAATCACAGGTCATACGGTCTCAATAGAGAAACGTGTAGGCCCTACATTTACATTTTTGCATGTCTCTGTGAGCTGATATACAGGTCTACTTATTTGAGTATTGGCGATAATATGAGATAGCATTCTACATCGCAACTGTTAGGTTAGTTACTGTTTAACGGCTGACGGCTCTGTGTCATAAGAAAGATGATTAGCGGCGCCCTCCTCCTGTATCCAGGTTGGGACTGACACTGCCAAAGTACGAGCAGTGGTGGAGTTTCATTGCAACTGTGAAAGGTGCGTCTATATGATAAAGTGAGAGAAGTGTTCGAGATCTAGGTGTGGGACTATGGGTTTCGGACCTGTACGAGACATAATAATATAGTTGGCTATGAGTATACCGTACAACAATCGCTACAGCGCACGTACATGTAGCTCTAAATTTGCGCCTTAAATATGGCTGGCCACTGCATGGCGTCGATATGTTCAGAGTCGGACTGGGCCATTTTGGGGCATTGCCATTAAATTCAATCATACAAGGACCCAGGAAAATAGAAGTATTGAACAGATTGATTGTGCGACATCATTGTCAATGGTAGGCCTAATGCTGATCGCTTTGACAGTTTGGATAGCCTATTTAGAATATTTGTGTATTGACGTATACATTATTAATTGCTGTCTGCCCTAGGGCCCGCGCTGAAACCGGAGGGGTCCATGTGCCATGCAGGCACGTAGCCAGACTTAAATTCAAGAGGAGGCAACTACACAGACCATTGGCAAAATCCTGGTAATTGGGTTCATTGGTCAATCGAATTTCCAGTATATACAAAAGTAAGAGGAGGCAACTGCCTCCTGGTGCCTCAATGTAGATACGCCTATGTAGGCGATGCGATAATGAAGCATACTCATTCGAGGGTGAAATAGTTAATCGTCCTTAAAATGGAAACAGTGACGTCATCAACGAATACTTACGAATATATACTGTGGCGGTTATGGATCCGCCTTGCCCTTTCTTCTTTGTCTGTGAGCTGTGACGTTGAGAATACATCGTGTTGAAAACCAGTGACGTGTTGGTGTTGATTGACTCTGGCGACCGATCGACTGACGGCGTGTAAGACCTTTGCAATACTCCAAAGGCCGAATTTACGCTCTGGTGAGCGACACGCGGACTGCTGCTCCGTGCAAGCCAAACACTCTGCTCCTTGCTTCCCGGAGAGACGCAGGAAAGGCAGTGTGATTAAAGTTTTTGATTTATTTCAGTTTCAGTTTCAGTTTAAGTTAACTGGATTAGCCTCATTTCAGTTTCGATTACAGGTTTTCGGACTGATTTCAGTTTCTATTTCAGTTAAAGTTTTCACTAAATTTCTATTGTAGTTTCAGTTTTCAGCCAATTTCTATTTCAGTTTTTGACGTTGTTAAGCAAACTTACGAGCCTACTACGTGAAATGAACATGCTCACATATGCAACTTCTTATTGAAAAACTGCTATTAGGCTATGTATTCATAATTTTATATGAACACAGAACCTTTCATCATAAAGCAAGATAGCCTCAGCTACTGAATAGTCAGTAATGAAATAAATTTACAAATATTACAAGCTACACAGTAAAAAGAAAATTATTAAAATTTAAAGAATCTGGTGAAGTCTTTTCTACTAGATGTGATCTATGAGTCTGTTCTAGCGAGAGAAAGGATCAGTCACCAAAGTATTTTGGCATTTCATAATAAGTTTCTGAGTAGCAACCGAAGATATATGCACAGCACGTACAGTGTGTCTTGCTTTTGTCAAAATAACTCTGTAACTTGGACATTTGTCAAGAACTTTGAATATTGAAAAACGGCATAATGCTTTATCAACATTCAGAAATCTAATGTCACAGTTTATGTGACTTTTACATGCAGCGACGCATACTAAAAATTTCTCAAATCAAATGTTACATTTTAATCAATTGTTTGCTTGCAGTAAACGTGTTGCAGACATTTGGAAGAAAAGTTTGTCTGCCATGCACATGAATGCTGTTGATAGTTTAAGTCTGCATGTTGGAGAGTTTCTGGGAAAGTTGTTGAAGAGGCGTTCTTTGAGTATCTAACTGCCGACTACACATGAAAATTGAGTATGCCCAGTTAATTATTTTCTTGGGGTTTCTGCTATAGATTTACGAAGTTTTCCTTAAGTTTCTTTCAAAAACTGTTTGTTATATTTTTATTTTTCTAGAATTTCCAAGTGTTGCCATGGATAATAATTCTTAAGTAAAGTGTTTTCAACTTCATGATGTTGATGTTTTAATGGGTTTGGTGTAGTATTGCATGATGGCTTTATTCCAACATGAAGTATTTCAGACACAAAAAGTGTGATTGGGAATGTGATCCATCTGTTAGGAATGTTACTGAATTACATGGCAAGAGATTTTGTATATGTATATAAGAATAGAAAAATGGATGTTTTAAGTTTGTCATCATGCTGTTTGTACAGGAGGCATAGTTGCAGTTCAAATAAATTCATGTTTGAAAGTTTTCCTGTAGCAAAATGCTGTAATAACTTGTTAGGGATTTTATGTTGCTTATGTACATTAAATTTGTGCTTTACAAGGAAATAAACATTGGATTCAACGTGTTTATTGTATAGTTTTCAATCAATCTAAGTGGAGAATAGTAAAACTTGCAAGAACCTGTTTCAAATCAATGCCCAGTAACAGCTGTAAGGGTCTATGAAAGAAGTAATTTGGGAACATCTTAAAGATTTTCTTGTGATAGAACTCAAACTTCTGTACAGTATATTGATTCCATTGTCTGCAGGTTTTGTGTCGGGTATAGAAGAGGGAAGGGATGGAGGCATAGGCGCAACCACCCTGTGGGACGCGTCCCCCCAACTTTCGGGCAGGCTTGGACGGTCCCCCCCAACTTTTGAAAATTTTGAGGTAAACAAGAGCCCAAAATGCACTCCATTTGGTATTAAATGCTCAAAATTGCGTCGTCGTCTGGGGCTCCGCCCCAGACCCCGTTGGCGGAGCTTACGACGCTCCCCCGTATCCCTATAGTCGTTAGGGGCTTCTTGCTTTCCGCAATCGCGGCTGTACGTGCACCTTCCGCACTCGCAATTTCCCCCACTCGAACGTTCTAGTAGGTCCGTCCCCTAACAAATCGCTGGACCTGGCCGATAGAATACAGAGTAAGGCTAAAGCCGCTAAACTCAACTGAGTCTATAAGAATTCAGTGCAGGATGTTGCTGTATAATTTCACTCTAAACCTGTAGCCTACTTATCACGCTTTAAAATTCGACTAAGGCTCGCGGTAGAAGCCTAGGAGGACATTTCAATTTTTACTTCTGAGACTGCGAGTGGTATTCTTCTAAAACCTAAAATCTCAGTTTATTCATATAATAAAGTCATTTTTTCACATATCTAGATGGTTTAGGTACTTTTATATCGAAATCATCGGTGAAAAATTTGAGGTAAATTAGAGCCCAAAATGTACTGCATTTGGCATGAAATGCTCAAAATTGCGTCGGCTTCTGGAGCTCCGCCCCAGACCCCGATGGGGGAGCTTACGACGCTCCCCCATACCCCTAGTCGTTAGGGGCTTCTTGCCTTCGGCAATCGCAGCTTCGCGCCTTCGGCGCTCGCAATCCCCCCTCAGACATTCTAGTAGGTCCCCCAACTTCTGGACCGTGGTTGCGCCTCTGGATGGAGGTACAGGAAGGGGAAAAGAGGGAGGGAAGAAAAGGAAGGGCTTAGGGCTACAGCCCCCCCAAACCCGAAATCCTGGCGCCGCCACTGTCTGCTGGTAGGACTCTAAATTAGGCTATTGTTGTTAGGCCAGTGGCGGCGCCATGCATTTTTTGTAACCAGGGCATAACCGAGGCAATCATACAAGTAACCAGCGCAGGGGCGGTTTATGCCCAAATAAATTCTCGGCAGGGTAAAAATTCTGGCAGGGCAACGACCAGGGCAAATTCTTTTTTACCAGGGCATTTGCCCTGGCTTGCCCTGGTGTAGTGCCGCCACTGCATGCCTCCATCTGGCTATGCCTATGGGTCTGTTCCCTCATGCGAAGCTGTCTGCAGCTGGCTTGCTGGCTCTGCTCCTCATTATCTTAGGGCTTTTTGTACCACAGTAGGCCTAGCCTTCTCTGCACAGTCGTTCCTCGATCCCTTAGGTCCTCGGCCCGTGGTTACTTGGTTGTCCCGCGGGTGCGTACTTCTACGGCCCAGTCTAGGAGTTTCGCTATTGTTGGGCCCAATAGCTGGAACCAGTTACCTCAGGAGCTGGAACCAGTTATCTCAGTCCCTCAGGACTGACCTTTTCTCTATTTCTTTTGACCAGTTCCGCCAGCGCCTGAAAACCTCTGTTTACCAGTGAAGATACTGGCCCGGGTCGGGACTCGGGAGCGCCTCTGTTTTTGAGTGGCGCTATATAAATGCTCGATTACGATTACGATTACATCGTAGTTGAACGAGTGGCAAAGCACAACGGGCAAAGCAATCACTCGGAGAAATGGATCTAAATGGGGGTCCGGTGGCGCGTTGGATAACATCTGGCGAAGAGTGCGAGAGGTGCCGAGTTCGAGCCCCGTTAGGGGCGGATTTGCTTTGTAGGCTGCTATTAGCGCCGTGTATTACAAAGCTGTCTGTTCTGTTAGTAGTTAACTATAGTTAAGATTGTTTCAATTGCATAACATGTAAATGTACAGCGCAGTGCGTTTGTCAGGCGCTAAATTAAAGAAAAGATATTATTATTATTATTTAAATGATTGGCTACAAGATGCACGTGATCAACATCGGTGCTGTGATTGGATAGGCCTACTGATTGTTAACGTCATCTTGTGCAACAAACGCTATAATGATGACGTAAAATCCTTGGCCATTGCAAAGCAGACTTCAAAGCCAAGACGTGAAGTGAAGACAGGAGGTATATTTAATTTCAGATAATAATTATTCTGCTTTATATTTCTATGAGAGAATACGATAAGCACAGAACTGAGAGAACACTTTAAAACACAGAACTGAACATTAGCGTGCATAGCCTATTATTTTAAACTTAACTTTTTCGTTGGTTTTGGTCTTATGATTATTTAAAGTTGAAGGGGCCAGAGGGTTTTCAGGAAATCAACATGTGAAAAAGAAATCCACATCGAAATTCGACTTCAGCATGGCCAGCACGAAAGCAAAGCCAACCAACTTCAAAGCCAAGATGTGAAGTGAAGATATTACGAGGTATTTAAATTCAGGTTCTTTATAAGAGAACACTTTAAAAGACAGGACTGAACTTTATCAAAGATAGTACTGAACATTTACTTGCATATTTAAACTGAACTTTTAATTGGTTTGAACTTATGGTAATTTGAAGTTGACGAGGGGTGGGGGTTTTAGCAAATAAAATTAAATGAAAAGTCCAGATCGAAAGCCAACCGTAGTATGGCCAACATGAAAGCAAAGCAACGCCAACTTCAAACGCCAACTTCAACTTCAAGCCCCAACGCCAATCTTCAACTTCAAACGCCAACTTCAACTTCAAACGCCAACGCCAACTTCAAACGCTAATGCCAACTTCCAACTTCAAACGCCAATCTTCAACTTCAAACGCCAACGTCAACGCCAACTCTTCAACTTCACACGCCAACGCCAACTTCAACTTCAAACGCCAACTTCATCTTCAAACGCCAACGCCAACTTCAAACGCCAACTTCAACTTCAAACGCCAACGCCAACTTCAGCTTCAAACGCCAACGCCAACTTCAACTTCAAACGCCAACTTCATCTTCAAACGCCAACGCCAACTTCAAACGCCAACTTCAGCTTAATCTTCAAACGCCAACGCCAACTTCAACGCCAAGATGTGAAGTGAAGATACGAGGTACCATATTTAAATTCAGATTCTTTATTATAGAACACTTTAAAAGACAGGACAGAACTTTATCAAAGATAGAACTGAACATTTACTTAATTGCATATTTAAACTGAACTTTTAATTGGTTTGAACTTATGGTAATTTGAAGTTGATGAGGGGTGGGGGTTTTAGCAAATAAAATTAAATGAAAAGTCCAGATCGAAAGTCAACCGTAGTATGGCCAACATGAAAACAAAGCAATGCCAACTTCAAACGCCAACGCCAACGCCAACTTCAAACGCCAACTTCAACTTCAAACGCCAACGCCAACTTCCACTTCATACGCCAACTTCAACTTCAAACGCCAACGCCAACTTCAAACGCCAACTTCAACTTCAAAGTCAAGATGTGAAGTGAAGACACGAGGTATTCTAAAGATTCTTCTACTTTATAGTACCTATAGGCCTGTGAGAGAACACTTTAAAACACAGAACTGAACATTAGCTCGTAGTAGTATATTTAAACTTAGCTTTTGTTTGAGAAAGGTGATAACCAAATGCATCACTGTTTCTCTTGTGTGTTAGTTTAGGCGCATTTGGGTAGTTCATTCATCTACAGCCATTTAATTTTGAGGCCATTTCATTTATTTCATATTTTATTTAGTTTTCAAGGGGTTGGGCTTGGTCTTCTATGTCCTTACAACCTGTCTACGCTTTGTGCTAAATGAGCTTTGCTTTTTCTCTGTTTCTTGCTTGTTTCACCACATGTGCTTTATATTGTTGTATTGCATTGTATTTAAGCATTTGTAAAGCGCCTCTCGTAGGGTGAACCATTCAGAAGCGCTCCCAGTGCGCTAGGTCCCGCGAAAATAAGCAGATTTTGAGAAAAGCGAAGGAAGAAGAAGAGACTGCTAGATATAATTGTAGAGCGAACAGTTGGAGAAAGCGCGTTCCAAAGAGAGGGACCAATTGAAGCAAAGCAACGAGATTGAGCCATAGAAGTTCTAGTACGGGGAACCAAGAGGTCAAGCCTATTGGAGGAACGAAGTGGACGGTGGGAGGAAGCTGAATGAGGATGAAGTATTACGCCAACCAGATATTTCGGGGCAAGACCCTTCTGAGCCTTGAAGGTCAGAGTGAGGATTTTAAATTGTATGCGAGCAGCGAGAGGGAGCCAATGAAGTTCATCAAACATAAAGTTCGAGATGCGAGACTATCGGAGAAGGCGGGCTATCAGTCTAGCAGCTGTGTTGAGCACCGACTGAAGAGGAGAGAGACAAACGTTAGGATGCTTTTCTTGTTTTACTTGTTCCGTATTGAGGGGCCTTTCTGCTTAGCATGTTGTCTGTTTCTGCCGTCCCTTCATTTCTCACCTTCAGTTTTGTCTTTCTTCCCATATCGGTTTCCTTATATGTCTTCGTTGCTGCTCGGATATTCTTCTTCTTTTGATGCTTTGCCTTGTTGCTGGTCAAGGAATCCAACATTGCGATTTATCTCCAGAGCCTAGTCTTTTGTGTTTTCTTGATCCCTGGTGTTTAATGTCATAACTACTGTCACTTTCATGCAGGTAAAAAATTGTCATTTGCGGAATAATTCTCGTCTGTTTGAACGTCGGCCATGTCTGAGTCCTGTAGTGGCGTTGACTGTTAGAAGCGGGAAGATACCCCCACTCCATTATTGTTAAGAACAATGTTGAGATCGATGCCACTGCACTCTGGTCGCTAGGCCAATAGTTACTGTAGCTATGGATCTCAGCTAACCAATTAATTGAAAAATGAGCAGAGTCGAGCGAGGTCAATCACAGGTCATACGGTCTCAATAGAGAAACGTGTAGGCCCTACATTTACATTTTTGCATGTCTCTGTGAGCTGATATACAGGTCTACTTATTTGAGTATTGGCGATAATATGAGATAGCATTCTTCATTTAGCATTCTACATCGCAACTGTTAGGTTAGTTGCTGTTTAACGGCTCTGTGTCATAACAAAGATGATTAGCGGCGCCCTCCTCCTTTATCCAGGTTGGGACTGACACTGCCAAAGTACGAGCAGTGGCGGAGTTTCATTGCAACTGTGAAAGGTGCGTCTATATGATAAAGTGAGAGAAGTGTTCGAGATCTAGGTGTGGGACTATGGGTTTCGGACCTACACGAGACATAAGAATATAGTTGGCTATGACTACCGTACAACAATCGCTACAGCGCACGTACATGTAGCTCTAAATTTACGCCTTAAATATGGCTGGCCACTGCATGGCGTTGATCTGTTCAGAGTCGGACTGGGCCATTTTGGGGCATTGCCATTAAATTTAATTATACAAGGACCCAGAAAAATAGAAGTATTGAACAGATTGATTGTGCGACATCATTGTCAATGGTAGGCCTAATGCTGATCGCTTTGAGAGTTTGCATAGCCTATTTAGAATATTTGTGTATTGACGTATACATTATTAATTGCTGTCTGCCCTAGGGCCCGCGCTGAAACCGGAGGGGTCCATGTGCCATGCAGGCACGTAGCCAGACTTAAATTCAAGAGGAGGCAACTTCACAGACCATTGGCAAAATCCTGGTAATTGGGTTCATTGGTCAATCGAATTTCCAGTATATACAAAAGTAAGAGGTGGCAACTGCCTCCTGGTGCCTCAATGTAGATACGCCTATGTAGGCGATGCGATAATGAAGCATACTCATTCGAGGGTGAAATAGTTAATCGTCCTTAAAATGGAAACAGTGACGTCATCAACGAATACTTACGAATATATACTGTGGCGGTTATGGATCTGCCTTGCCCTTTCTTCTTTGTCTGTGAGCTGTGACGTTGAGAATACATCGTGTTGAAAACCAGTGACGTGTTGGTGTTGATTGACTCTGGTGACCGATCGACTGACGGCGTGTAAGACCTTTGCAATACTGACAAAGGCCGAATTTACGCTCTGGTGAGCGACACGCGGACTGCTGCTCCGTGCAAGCCAAACACTCTGCTCCTTGCTTCCCGGAGAGACGCAGGAAAGGGGGTTTTCGCTACACTGGTACCAGAAGTCGGGTACGCAGTATCTTTTGCAGTCGACGACCGCTAGAATCTACCGATGATGTTCCTGGGAGACGACGACACGATCGACTACCCGATGCCGGGCAACGACCGAACGCCTGCCGAGACGTCGACGCCTGCCGCGAGAAGAGCAACGATGGAGATGCCGCCAGACGGGAGCCGTCTGCTAGAAAGTATCGACTTCGACGACGCGAAGCCGATGAGATCGAGCTTCCGAGAAAAGACGGACGAACCGACAACTGGGAAGATGAATTTGAGATCGGGCTTCCGCGAGAAGACTGAGGGACCGACAACTTCGACACCGAACCTGCTGGAGAGTGTCGGTGGCCTGCTGCGAAACCGCCCGACACCGATGAAACCAGAGAAGTTTGACGGGACGGGATCGCTGGAGTCATTCCTGGTGCAGTTCGAGGTCTGCGCGAGGCACAACAAGTGGACGGCCACGGACCGGGTCGACTACTTACGATGTTCGCTAGAGAAAGCCGCCACTCAGCTTCTCTGGGACTTCGGCGCTCAACCAAGCGTCAGCTACGAGGAACTTGTCGAACGCCTTCGGCAGAGATATGGGACGGAAGGCCAGGCAGAAACCTTCCGTGCCCAGCTTTACTACAGACGTCAACGCCCGGAAGAAAACCTGATGGGCCTGCTGCATGAAATCCGTAGACTGGTCGTCTTGGCCTATCCGGTGCCCTCCAACGAGACTACGCAGATCATCGCGAAGGACTCCTTCTTGGAAGCGATGAGAGACCGAGAACTTTCGCTCAAGGTACGCGAGCGAGAGCCGAAGACTCTCGATTAAGCTTACCGGACGGCGGTGCGCCTGGAAGCTTACCAGCGCACGACCGACTCCGATGACCGCAGAAGACCGCCGAATAGAGTGCGTGAAGCCCAGGAAACCGACGTGAACACCCAGATGCAGGAGCAGCTGGAGCGGTTCCTGAAGAATCAACGGGAGGAACAGCGGAAATGGCAGCGTGAAATTGAGCAGCGAATCGACCGCCAATTCCGGGAGCTCCGCCAGGGAACTCAGACGCACGACGGACCGGGTCGAGACGTTCGCCCCGAGCAAGATCGCCAGCCGAAGAATTCGCAAAGGGCGGTGACCTTCTACAACTGTGGCAGAGCCGGTCACATCGCCCGCAACTGCCGTTAAGCACGCCGCTCCAGGAATCGCCCGGACGACACCGCGCCGACCGAGGAAGAAGATGCGACGCCGCCGGACCCGGTGGCCAGAAACCACACGACACGCCCAAGGCTGCCGAACCAAGCCAGTAAGAATGCCATCTACATCCGAGGGACGATCCACGGAGGACCGCAGCTGTGCCTGATCGACACTGGATCGGAAGTCAGCCTTCATCTACTGTCGACGGGTTAGAACTTCGCGCTTGCAATCGCTTTTTGATGGCTGCTAATGGGTCTGATATACGTGTCCTTGGGGAGGTCCAGGTACCCATTAAGATACGGAGGGGTTTTGAGATCCAAACCTCGTTTTTGGTGTCAGACCAGATTGCTGAGCCCATGTTAGGCATGGATTGGTTACGGGAACACCGCTGCCGCTTAGGTTTTTGGACTGGGGCTTTATTTGTTGGTCGTAGGCGTATCTCCCTGGTGAGAGGTAATGGGTCTACGTGGTGCCGGCGCTTGATCGTCGCCGAGGAGGTAATAGTGTCCCCTAAATGCCAGCATGATTTCCCGGTGAAAACCCTATATGGTGATTTGACGACGGTAGCGCCCGCCTGGATGACGGAGGCTAAGGAAATTCAACCCGGGGTTCATCTTACCCGCGTAGTGGTAGGTGACTAAGGAGATACCCGGGTGAGGGTCGTGAATTTAAATGAGAACTCGCTACGGTTAAGTAAGGATCAGATCCTGGGAGGCTTGCACCCGGTGCAAGTGGAGTTACGTGAAATGCCTAAGGGGAACGCAGGGTCCGTTAAAGTAGTTTCGCCCAGCGAATAGCTTATGGCTGATTTGCCCGATGAGGTGCCGCCTGAGATAAAGGAGCGTTTGGGAAATTTGCTAGTGGATTATGGGGATGTATTTTCCGTAACTGATCGGGACCTAGGGAAGACTTCGATTTGTACTCATAAAATTGAAACAGGCGATGCGCGCCCAGTAAGACAGCCTTTGAGACGCCATACGCTACCGCATAGAGCCGCTGTTGATAGTCAGCTGGATAGCATGCTTGCCGACGGAATTATAGAACCTGCCGTGAGTGAGTGGGCTGCCAATGTGGTGTTGGCTCGTAAGAAAGACGGTGCCTTCAGATTCTGTATTGACTACCGGCAATTGAACGATAAGACTAAGAAGGATTCATACCCGCTACCGAGGATAGACGAATGTCTGGATGCCCTCGCGGGCGGTGGCTGGTTCAGCACGCTGGACTTGAGAAGCGGTTACCATCAGGTTGCCATGGACCCGTAAGACGCAGACAAGACCGCGTTTGTAACGCGAAGGGGTATTTTAGATGGAAAGTGATGCCGTTCGGGCTCTGCAACGCGCCCGCCACCTTCCAGCGGCTTATGGACATCGTCCTGTCCGGCTTAAACTTTGAGATCTGTCTAGTTTACTTGGACGACGTGATTATTTTTTCGCGAGCACACCGGGAGAGCATTAATTTTGGATCGGCTTGAGTTAGTGTTCCAGCGATTGAGGGGCGCCAATCTTAAGCTTAAGCCAAGCAAGTGTCAGCTGCTGAGAAGGACCGTCAGTTTCTTAGGTCATATAGTGACGCCGGACGGAGTGGTTATGGACCCGGCGAAGATTCAGAATGTAGTGGATTGGCCAGTGCCGCAACGTCTGCGAGATGTGCGGGCGTTCATAGGATTGTGCGCATATTACCGCAGGTTTTTTAGGGATTTTTCGACTATGGCAGCTGCGCTGTTTGCCTTGACGAAGAAAGGCAGGGCGTTTATCTGGGACGAGGCTTGCCAGGAGACGTTTGATCTGCTGAAGACTGCTTTGACGACCGCCCCGATTCTTGCCTTACCGAGAGACGAAGGTGCCTATGTGTTGGACTGCGATGCATGCGATTTAGGCATCGGAGCAGTTTTGTCCCAGCGCATAGAGGACGAGGAGCGAGTAATTGCCTATGGGAGCCGCCTGCTGTCCTCCGCTGAGAAGAACTATTGTGTAACCCGCAAGGAGCTGCTAGCAATAGTTTATTTTACGAAATTATACCGGCAGTATTTACTGGGAAGGCCATTTGTCTTAAGGACTGACCACGCTGCGCTGCAGTGGCTGCAACGGACGCCGGAGCCAATCGGCCAGCAGGGGCGATGGCTGAAGCGCCTAAAAGAATTTGAATTTCAGGTAGTGCACCGTCCCGGTAGAAAGCATGGGAACGCTGACGCGCTCTCGCGTCGCCCGTGCCGACAGTGTGGATGGGAGGACCGCGCCACGGTGGCCGCTGTCACCGAGGAGCCTGAGCTGCCTCCGCCGGGTGCCGACGCTGATCCGTCGGACTCTATGGAAGAAGCTCAGAGGGTGGATCCCGACCTACGAATAGTGCGTAGCTGGTTGGAAGAGGGCTCGGAGATACCCGAGTTCGTAGAGCTCCTGCAGGAAAGCGAGGCCATTAAGATCTATTGGCATCAGAAAGACAGTTTGTTTGCGAGACGGGATAATTTATCGCCGGACGCCAGAAGGCGTGGACCAGATGGTGATCTAAAAGGCGAAGAGGGAGGAGTTCATGAGACTTGCCCATACCGGGGTAACGGGGGGCCATTTGGGCGTTCGCCGGACGCGGTGGCAAGTGAGGCACAGGGCGTACTGGGTGGGTTGTTCAGAGGATGTTAAGCGGTTTTGCCAGCGGTGTTCCCCCTGTAGCCAGTATCGCCGGGGTTTACCTCCAAAGCAGGGCCCTTTACAGCCGTTGCCATGCGGGGAGCCATGGGAGCGCCTTAGCATTGATATTACGGGCCCTCATCCGCGTAGCTGCCGGGGCCATGTATACATTTTGACGGTGATGGACAGGTTTACCAACTTTGTGGAAGCCATTCCCATGGCCAATCAGGAAGCCACCTCGGTAGTCCGAGCTCTAGTGGAAACTGTGATAGTGGGGTATTGGGCACCCCTACAGATTCTTATTGGCCAGGGAACCAATTTTGAGAAAAACTTGTTTAAGAAGTTATGTAGGCTGCTGGGAATTGATAAGGTAAGAACGTCCAGTTACCACCCCAGTTGTAATGGTTTAATTGAACGGTTCCACCGCACTATGAATGCCATGCTGGGGAAGGTTATTAGCAGCCATCAGCGCGATTGGGACGAGGTTCTTTCTCTGGTCTTGGCCGCCTATCGGGCGTCGCCGCATGAAGCTACGGGTTGCACTCCAAACTTCTTGATGTTCGGAAAGGAAACGAGAGCTCCTATCGATCTGGTCTACGGGCGACCCCCAGACGGTGATCGGGGCGCTACCACGTACTCAGCCTACGCGCAAGACTTTGCCGAGCAGATGGAAGACGCCTACCACTTGGTGAGGGAGCATCTACGAGTCTCCGCTGAGCGCCGGAAACACGCCTACGATATGAAGGTTCGTACGGCTGAATTCTCCCCTGGTGACCGTGTGTGGTACTACACGCCTCGACGGTACCAGGGTCGGAGTCCGAAGTGGGCACAGACGTTCACGGGACCTTACGTTGTGATGGAGCGATGCGGCATCGTCAATTATCGCCTCCAAAAGACGAAGAACTCTCGCCCCTTCGTCGCACACGTCGACAAGTTGCGGCCATGTTTCGACGAGGGAACAGACGAACTTGAAACGCGGCTTGCTCCTAAGAAGAAGGCCAGAAGGAATACGACGCCTTCGGCCAACGCGGCCGACATGATGCCTTCGGCTCCTCAACCAGACGAGGCCGACGGGCGACCTAAGCGGATGAGTCGCCTTCCTGCTCGCTACCGATAGACGAGCATCACGCCGCCCGAGAATGCCGGACGATGACGACGACGACGAAGCAAGACGCAGATTACGGGTCTTCCGTCTCGCCTGGACCCGTTTTGGACTCTGAATCTGCTTCTGCCTGGCGAAAGCTGCCCGGTGAATTTGGACACAGACTCAAGAGAAATACTGTCGAGGAACATTCTGTGTGATAAAGGATAACTGACTGGTACGCTGCATAATTGTGCGATTTTGAGTTGGACGCCCGGGGTGCGACCTCTTAAGTTTAGGCTTAGCTTTTGGGCCCGTTGGCCGTCTCGAACTTTTGTAGGACGGTCTGGAAGCGACCGAGATTTAGTCTTTATGGACTTTTGCTTCTGGAGGGACGGTTGGAGAAGACTTTGTCTCTATGGACTTTGCTTTTGGCCCGTTGGCCGTCTCGTTGATAACTTTTGTGGAGAGGTCGCATGTCGACCTAGGACTCTAGGGACTTTGCTTTTGGCTCGTTGGCCGTTTGTTTGTAGGGACGGTCGGTGGGCGACCGGGGACTTTTGTTTGTTGGCCGTTGGCCGCTGTTAATGACTTGCGGGGAAGTTCGGGGGAACTTCTTGAGCGCCTCTCCTTCGAAATAGGGGACATTTCGAGCCGTAGTGGGGGAAGATTGTGGCGGTTATGGTTCCGCCTTGCCCTTTTCTGCTCCCTTCCCCCTCCTTTGGCTGCCGACCGGTTCCTGACCGGCTCCCGACGGCTCCCGGTCCACTCTTGGCTTCCCCCTCCTTTGGTTCCTGACCGGCTCCCGAGCGGCTCCCGGTCCTCTTTTGGCTCCCCCTCCTTTGGTTCCTGACCGGCTACCGACCGGTTCCTGACCGGCTCCCGGTCCTCTTTTGGCCTCCCCCTCCTTTGGTTCCTGACCGGCTCCCGAGCGGCTCCCGGTCCTCTCTTGGCTTCCCCTCTCCTTTGGCTACCGACCGGTTCCTGACCGGCTCCCAAGCGGTTCCCGGGCCACTTTTGGCCACCGGTCGGATCCCTGCCCCCGGGCGGACTCCATGGGCCCGGGACGGGTATAAATAGAGGGATCCCTCAGCTTGACAGTCAGTCTGGAGAAGACCACCTTGAGATTCGGCCTCGAGCGAAGCATCGGCCTAGCAGTCTCGACGGAGAAGGGGACCTGGTCATAGGTAGTCCGCCAGCTTAGAATTCGATCTTTCTTCTTTGTCTGTGAGCTGTGACGTTGAGAATACATCGTGTTGAAAACCAGTGACGTGTTGGTGTTGATTGACTCTGGTGACCGATCGACTGACGGCGTGTAAGACCTTTGCAATACTCCAAAGGCCGAATTTACGCTCTGGTGAGCGACACGCGGACTGCTGCTCCGTGCAAGCCAAACACTCTGATCCTTGCTTCCCGGAGAGACGCAGGAAAGGGGGTTTTCGCTACATTACGAATATTTAAAATGCCCTAATATTCACGAATATTTACGAATATTAAAGCCTCAAGTCACATAGCCTCGTTCTATGCTAGCGATTAACATTTGAGAGCTCGCCTCTTTATTTGCCATGTTGTTTGGCCTCTCTCGCACTGCGTGAACAACTTAAGAAAATCCCAGATCCCTCTATATCCATCAACCTTGACTCTGAACCCACCCACACATTCACTGAATGACTTTTGTAAGCGTGCCTTGCTCTGAAAAAGGTTTGGAACACTGCCTTAGGAGTTTAGCTTACCTCCAGGTGTAAAGTGGGTGCAGGGCTGAGGGAAACAACATATTTTAGTCTCAGACTGCACTCCGCAAGAAGACCCACTTCATCCACATACACTTTCTTTCCCCAACGAACCACTTTAATCAAGCCTCTTCAGGCTCTTCTGTGAAGCTTCTCCTCCCGTTACGTCTTACTATACTTAGTCAGTCTTAGGCCAAGTCTTGCCTCGATCACTAATGTAATCGTTCGAGAGTCATTGTAGTTGTAAAATTATGCCAGTGATGCCATCTACCATCAGAAGTCAATCCAGAGAAGCAGGTACAACGAGTCTGACTCTTAATTAGCAATTACCGGTACAAGTAGGGCTTACTAATTGTTTACACTCCCAAACACACGTTTTACTTTTCTGTGGCTAGTGGCGTAACTTCGCTGTAATATGCCAAAATAATAATCTTTGTTGGCGTCAACGGCCTATGTTGTCATAAGCTGCCGTTAAAGTGTGGATCCAATCCAATCGTAACTTCGGGCCCATCCCATAGCTAGATTGCTCAAAATTAGGCCACAAAGGGCTTAATAGTTCCCCCTCCAATAGTAAAATTTTACCTATCGAGTCTCGACCTCTAAGTGAATTCTCTTATGAGAATCCGACCTCGACCTTCACCACAGTTGCCGGCCCTGCATCGGCTCATATTTACAGTACTGGCTGTGGGCTACTTTTCACTGGCTGTAGTAGGTCTCGGCCCTGTACCTTTCCTACAGCTTAATCTTTATTACAGTAGGCCCTAAGGTATTATTGTCCCTTTATCAGTATTTGTCTTTTACATCTTAGCAAGATGCACTTAACTCTTCGGACTATAGGGTCAATTGTACCGTCAGGTCACTTGCAAGTGTAAAGCAACACAGAACTTACCCGCTACCGAAGCCGATATAGACTGTCGTAATTTTTCTGCTCGCTGTGCTCTCTTGTGCTCACTGTGCTCTCCTTTGCTCCACTGTGCTCTCTTGTGCTCACTGTGCTCTCTTGTGCTCACTGTGCCCTCTTCTGCTAACTGTGATGCTCTCTTCTGCTCGCTTGTGCTCTCTTTTACTCACGGCGCTCTCTTCTGCTTACTGTGCTATCTTTGACATGGAGCGTCCCAGGCGAAGGATTTAATATACTGAGGGACAAAAGAAATCTTGCGACCTCTAGCGGTGAATACTCGCTGGTTGCACCACTCTCAAGCGACCCCTAGCGGTGTCGTTCTCACTCGAACGACATCTAACGGTGACTGCTCGCTGGCTGTGCCAATATCGAGCGACCTCACGCGTTATTCGAGCGTGCGTGTGTTCGGTTGTCGACCGCTGGGCGGTGCTCGGGCACCATCTGCCGACACGTGTGTAGCTGTCCCGCTATGCGTAACTTGCGCGAAGCAGCGTAACACGACGGACGGGCGTGACAGATATCTTTGCGTTTATATTATTAACTACGTCCGCAAGAGAAGTGTAATCGCCTTTCTCGAGAGCTGCGGCTCGAGCTACTCATACAGTTTGTCCCTTACACAGATTCGCAAGCGCCTGAAGTCTGTAGCCTATTATATGACAGTGATTTCACAGGTTTGGGTCGTGAGAGCCACTCATGAGTTTATTCATGAAGTGGCGTTTTACAAATGTCACAATACAATCACAATAATTGTGATTGTAATCTGACATTTGTAAAACGCCATTATTAATTATTACGCAAGTGTGGACTCCTTCGTGATCGGGTTGTCTGCATTTTTGAGTGAACGGTAACGCATTATAATGGATGGCAGACAGACTCATGGAGCCCCTATATAAACGAGTAGACTCCGTCTCAGCATCTACATTTGTGGGAGCCTGGGAAGAAGTCCAACCGCCACACACACTGCCTCGTAGGCTCGTTATAAAAACAGAAGCCACCAGATGGGTCTAGGATAAAATTAGCGGGCCATGGATAGAGTGGTGATATCACAGGCAGGCACCCGAGTCCCGACAACCTTGCCCGTTCAGCGGGGATTGTGAGTGCATCCCATATGGAACGCTTGTCCTTGTCCGATCTCATGCTTCGCTTGGTGACACCGGATCCTCAAAAGCTGCAGGAAAATTCAGAAAGTGCCTTGTCTTGCCGCAATATTTCCCCAATAAAAGGTATGGATCCCATTGAATGCCCATGGAAATGCTGGCAGGGTTGTCTTCCGCAGCAGGTGATCTAGCTGGTGTAGTGGAACAGGAGATTATAGCCTTATGGCGGCAAATCTTAACCAACTGCGTCAACTATTATTATAATTATTTTTTTAAACCGAGGTAGTTCTATTCCCTGAGTCTATTAAAACTAAGTCCGAAGACTGTGCCGTGGTCTTGTTGTTGTTGGTGTTGTTGCTGCTGCTGTTGTTGTTGTTATTAATAATAGTAATTTTATTATTATTATTATTATTATTATTATTATTATTATTATTATTATCATTATTTTTTTTAATTTGTCTAAAAATTGTCATTATTATTATTATTATTTCTGTTTTTTTCTTTTTTTTATGCCCCGAGGTATACATGATCCCTCAGGGACTTAAACATTAATTAAGAACAGTAAAATTCGTCTGGAACGGCACCTAGTCGTCAAGGTCCAGTATGGCAAAAGTACCGCGGAAAGCCACCGCATTGAACCGCTGGATCATTACAGATATGCGCTGAAATAGGAGGTTTCGCGTGCATCTTCAGACATCGTGCTGAGGTTCTGTCCTAAGGATGAAATAAAGGCGGAGCCTGGTTTGGGATGTGACGGTCACAGAGGCCGTCTCTTACCTACCAGAACTCAGCCGGGGCTGCCCAGAGATGGTTTCAAAGCTAAGCCAGCTCGGGGATCAAAGTGATAGACGGCTGCGAGCTGGGTGTACTTAGCATTTTTCCGAGCAGCCGCCATCTCTGCGGCAGCCCCGGCTGTCCGAGAAGTACTCGGTAGGTAAGAGACGGCCTGTGACCGTCACATCCCAAACCAGGCTCCGCCCCGCTCGCCAAGGGATGAGAGTGAGACCGTCAGGTCTCTTGCCATCTGTTCTCAGGAGGCCGACCGGTTCCTTGGTGGAGGGGTAGACGGCTCGAACCAAGCTACGAAAAATAAGATCGTTTAGGGATGCATGTCGTGACGATCGGCCCGGACCCAACCCACATGACAACCCATGGGAGCCCTCTGCGGAAACAAGAGAGCCACAGACACAGCTGTGCGGTTCGCAAAGAGGCACACCGAGGCGTAGGGCCAACCGCGACTCTGACCGCCTCATCGTCAAGTCTTAGCCCGCAAGAGGTGATGGGGAGAGCGAATAACCAATTATTATTTCTGTTATTATTTACCCGAGGTTGAAATGATCCCAGGAACAAAAAATTATGTTAGGAGTAAAAAAGAGTCATCTTACAGAAATCAGGCATTATCACTGGCGTAAACTTGTCCAAAATATTGGTGGGGCATGGGGTCTGGACAATCAGAACGCGAAAACAGGTCGCATCATTAGGCCATAGACGTCTTAATAATAGCTGGCTATTATATAGAAGTCCATGATTAGGCTATAAGCGCTTCCGGTATTACATTAATGTATTATTATTATTTTTTATTGTAGAAAATAAATAAATATTATTATTATTATTATTATTATTATTATTATTATTTTTTTTTTTTTTTACCCGAGGTAGAAATAATCCCTCAGGAACAAAAAATTAGGTTAGGAGTAAAAAACGTTCTCCGAGAAATCAGGCCTCGTCCCAGTTTACACAGCCATCCGGAAATGTGCCTCTGAATGTCTTTATGTTTTCATTCGACGTCAATGCATTGACTGGCGTCGTATGTTCAGACCATAATGCGCCAATTATTATTATTATTATTATTATTATTATTATTATTATTATTATTATTATTATTATTATTATTATTATTATTATTAAATTTCCCGAAATGTGAATCTACGACGCTGATCGTCAACCGCTAGGAGAAGATGCAGTTATAATATCCAGGTGCTTGAAATCGAAGGGGAAATGGTGAGTTGTGAGCCGCTTTTTGAAGGAAGGAAGTGAATTTGAATTACGAAGAGAACGCAGTCGTTGGCGCGAACCGAACAGAATTGCCTCAGATTTGTCTAGGTTTATGGTCAAACCATTGAAACAGAGCCATGCAAATTTTTCTGTTTACCAGGCTGATCGGTGTGTGACAGAGCAAGATGGAGCTGAGTATCATTCGGTTACTGTTGTAATTGGACTCCAAAGTGATTAGCTGTACAACTGATTGGGAAGTAGAGAATCTAAATAATAAGGACCGAGGACAGACCCCTGTGGCATTCCAGCAGTGTAAACAGCGGGCTAAGATCGAGCGGTGCTGCGGTTCCGATGCCAACCTGCTGATATGGTCATCTACGTAAGAAGCTAACCATGCAGTTTAAGGCAGTCCCAGGGGACACAGAACCTGTTGGTGAGTCTTGAAAGCAGTAGCTGGTGGTTTATGGTGTCGAAGGCTACACTGAGGTCAAGGCATAGTTAGAGACAGGAATTTCCATTGTCAATAGACGAGAAGATGTTATCCAGCGTAGCCGTAGAATCGAGAGCGAGAACAGTTTCAGTCTGAAATTAAATGGTTGCTTTTTGCTTACATGTAAATTTGTTTCATATTGAAGCCTTGAAGACTTGAAAACATTGATATAAATAAATCTTGGTTTTCATTATGGAATTTCTGATAGTATTTAAGTTCTTTGTCTCTGTTTCTGACGAAGTTTTTAATATTTTAAGAAATTCTCCTCTGGATTTATTGGTGGGGCATTGCCCCACCATCTTAATTATTGGGGGGGAACGTGCCCCGGCTGCCCCGGCAAAGTCTACGCCTATGGGCATTATTATATTATTGATTTAATCAATTAATCTCACTCATTAATTGATTGATCGATCGATAGAGTAATTAATATAGCTATGAGTGTGCACAAAATCCAACAGTGTGAGAAGGATTGTTGTGGTAGGAAGAGGGAATTCTTGAGTTGGGAATAGATCACCGCCACTATACGAACTCTTGACACACAAGTAGGCCATTACGGAGTATGTAATTTTCAGATCAAGCAGATTATATCCATGATGTGTATTTGTCGTTCGGTACGGTGTAGGCATTATTTTAGTTGTTTGGTTCTTGAAAGTTTGAAACTGCTTAATTAATATGCACGCATGCGTAATCCTTAGACAGACGTATACATCCCAGCGACCATCGTCTGCTGGGCAATGATGACGTCAGTATGTGGTCTCGTGATCATTCTCTGACTCGTTTGCAGGACGGTTTGCCGAATTTCTCGCAGCTGCACGAACAGCAGCCGCCCAGGTAGGCTGCACACCCACAACGCTTGATGCCAAATGGAGACTTGCATTCGATTGTACAGCTCGCTGCAAACATAACAGAAGAAGAGGAATGATGAACCCAATTATTCATTTTGTCATTAGCAACATATCTTTCGCAACATCTAGGCCTATTTTGGTATAATAACTGATGCAAAACTTCTATAAGCAGTGTGATTCTCCTTACAGATTTTATTTTAGTTATAGTTACAGTTATAGTTAATGGTTTTTTATTTTAGTTATAGTTATAGTTATAGTTAGTATTATTTTTTAGTTTATAGTTATAGTTATAGTTAATGGATTTTATTTTAGTTAATTTTAGTTACTACGTAGTTACAATAATTAATGCTATAAGCAAAATTGTGCGTATTAACACGCTGTTTCACAATTTGCTCAGAGCTTTGATTGAAGCATGGGTGCATTCAGCTACACGAATACACGAGTTTCCAAAGTAACTGACAAATTGCATAATAAAAATATCGCACTTTTCGTTCTCATTTATGTCGAATCGTCCATATTGCACTTCCTGTTTTTATTTTTTGCATTAACGAAAATAAAGATGAATTTTCGTTATTGTTATTTTCGTAATATAGTTATAGTTATAGTTAATGATATTTTTTAGTTATAGTTATAGTTATCGTTAACGAAATCATTTTATTTTCGTTAACGAACATTTTCGTTATCGTTATCGTTAACGAGAATCACACTGTCTTTAAGTTAATTCCAGCGAACCGTCAAAGTCCGTGTCACAACTGCTGGGTTGTTCAAATTAGTGTCAAGTTCGGCAATTATAGTCGGGACAGGATTCACAAGACCGTTCAAAGTTGGAACAGACATTTATGGCGAGAGGCTTGAGAACTATGAACAACTACTATTTACATGGTTTAAAGAATTTTTGTTATTGTCAGAACTAGGTGCAACATAATATTGTACCTACTTTAGGCGATAGGTGGCACTAGGGAAGATCTGCAGCCTCTACAGCTCCCGTGCACATGCACGTTCGCTATAGGCCTTTGCCCTTTGCGATACGTTTAGTTGTTACATGTTTGGTGCTGTACAGTTGGAAGGTGCTTGAAGAGTGCTATACAGATGTTTTGTTGCAATCGAGATTAATCGATTAAATTCGATTAATTTGGTCATATAACAGACGCGCAGAATAAAGTTATTATTCCATTCTACCGGTCACTGGTGCTTTGTTAGCATTGAAATTTATTGTTTTAGTCTGTAGTCGTTACTGGTCAGAACACAGTATTAACGGACATTTACAGTATAATAACTTCTTATAATTTCAGTTGTTGCCTGTAGTAACTTTTGTAATGTACATTATGTACTATGCTGATGTATATTAATTTACAGTAATGAGTGACTTAATTCTGAATCTCTTTTATATTAGTCGGCCAGAATGGGGGGTTTGTTCCCCCATTCCAGGTGGGAGGTTAGACGCCACTGCCCTGGCAACCGATCCGTATCCCACTCTGCACCTCAACCTCTGATTGAGCGATGAATTCCCCATGAATTCCGTCTATTCTCAGTTAAGTCCTTCACCAATACCGCCACGCACCCATCGTCATCTGCTTCAGGTTCTTCTAGGTTACTTATCGGGGCCAAAAGGCTTTCCATTCCAAATTTATCTCGCCTCTTCAAGAATTCCTACCTGAATCCATCCGATCCTCCACCTTCGAGGCTTTCTCGCCCGTAATGTAGCAGCCGCTCTGCCTCCTCTCTGTGGTCTCTGGCAACCGGACTTGGATCTCCACTGGACATCGAGCTCTGGACAACCCTTCTGATACGACGCAGCGCTCGTGAATAAGCTGGTGCCCTGCGCTTTAGAATAGCGCTTTAGAAATTTGGAGTTGACGATTACGACTCTATAGAACAGTAATACGTAATACGTAATACGTAATACGTACGTGTTTTGCAGTTGACTGCTTTGGGTGCTTTAGTAGTAGTAGTAGTAGTAGTAACAACTCGAGTAGTCTTCTTAGGTGCAGGTGTAGTTTTGTATCGATCCTTCTTAGGTTCAGGTGTAGTTTTGTATCGATCCTTCTTAGGTTCAGGTGTAGTTTTGTATCGATCCTTCTTAGGTGCAGGTGTAGTTTTGTATCGATCCTTCTTAGGTTCAGGTGTAGTTTTGTATCGATCCTTCTTAGGTTCAGGTGTAGTTTTGTATCGATCCTTCTTAGGTTCAGGTGTAGTTTTGTATCGATCCTTCTTAGGTTCAGGTGTAGTTTTGTATCGATCCTTTCCCTCTTTGCCCTTTCCTTTGTCTCCAGATGCTTTCTCACCTTTTCCTCCCTTTCCTTTCTCAACTTCTTCCTCTCCCTCTCCTTCGTCAACTTCTTTCTCATCTTTTTCTCCCTTTCCTTCGTCAACTTCTTTCTCATCTTTTTCTCCATTTTCTTCGTCAACTTCTTTCTCATCTTTTTCTCCCTTTTCTTCGTCAACTTCTTTCTCATCTTTTTCTCCCTTTTCTTCGTCAACTTCTTTCTCATCTTTTTCTCCCTTTTCTTCGTGAACTTCTTCCTCTCCCTTTCCTTCCTCAACTTCTTTCTCACCTTTTTCTCCCGCTCCTTCCTCCTTTCCTTCTTCCTGACTTGTCTCCTCCTCTTCTTCGTTTCCCGGCAACTCTGCCGCTGGGGTGGTCTGCAATATCTCGTTATCTTCACTCTGAGTTTCGATACTAACCCAGGGCACTGATGATGCATCTTGTTCTTCGATACTAACCCAGGGCACTGATGATTCATCTTGTTCTTCGATACTAACCCAGGGCACTGATGTTGCATCTTGTTCTTCGATACTAACCCAGGGCACTGATGATTCATCTTGTTCTTCGATACTAACCCAGGGCACTGATGTTGCATCTTGTTCTTCGATACTAACCCAGGGCACTGATGATTCATCTTGTTCTTCGATACTAACCCAGGGCACTGATGTTGCATCTTGTTCTTCGATACTAACCCAGGGCACTGATGATTCATCTTGTTCTTCGATACTAACCCAGGGCACTGATGTTGCATCTTGTTCTTCGATACTAACCCAGGGCACTGATGATTCATCTTGTTCTTCGATACTAACCCAGGGCACTGATGTTGCATCTTGTTCTTCGATACTAACCCAGGGCACTGATGATGCATCTTGTTCTTCGATACTAACCCAGGGCACTGATGTTGCATCTTGTTCTTCGATACTAACCCAGGGCACTGATGATGCATCTTGTTCTTCGATACTAACCCAGGGCACTGATGATGCATCTTGTTCTTCGATACTAACCCAGGGCACTGATGATGTGACGGTACCGTATGGTACCCTCTCACCCTCTGCTGCGTTGGTGGAGTCCGTCTCTGGGCCAATTTCCTCTGTTGCATGACTTGCATCTGTGGCGCTGTCGGTTGGGTTACCGTTATTTTCAGTGCTTCGCATTTCGTTGAAATCCTGTGCGGCATTTTTGGCCAAGGTGCGGTTATTTTCAAGGACTTGCGTTGCGTTGACGCTCTCTGTGGCATTGATGGTCAAGTTGCCTTTATCTTCAGAAATCAGAGTTCCCTGTGTAGACTCGGCGGGTTCTGCCTGCAATATATATATAATTTATACACTAGCCTTTATGCTTATGCCCGTGCAGTGCCGAAAAATCTTAACGGCAACTTAATTCTGGCTAAAAGGGTCGCTGAAGTTGACCTTATCTTACCTACGTAGGCCTAGTTATGTCCACATTACGTTTTTACTGCAAAGGAATTAGGCCTACAATACAAATTTATTTATATTGCCCACCTTTCAAAGTTCAAAATTGGGAACACAACCATACGACAGCAGATTGATGGCTCTGAGTATGTGTGCCTAAAAGACTTGCACCAGGTCCTTGCACAGTGACCTCCTGAGTGGAGGTCGAACCCGTATAGCCTACTCTCTGCGTTATATGTCGGGCGCTCTATCTATTCGGCTAACGTGTCCCACATGCATAGGCAGCATGTTAAATTTATAGAATAAAAACATGCTTTTGTCACCTAGTAATCGCATTTTTCAAAGTTTCTTCAAAGGAATATGTTTAAAAATCAACAAGCGCTGATGGGCATCAGTTTATTCACGAGCAAAGGGGGTTGACCAAGGGGAGATCCAAGTCCGGTTGCCACGCAGAAGACCAGGGAGAGAAAGAGGCATAATAAGGAGGGTTCCGTCTTGGACGAAAGACTGGAAGAAGGGGGACAGATCAGTGTAGGTGGGAGCTAAACGACCCCGCTGTCTACCAAAGCTGCTTCTATCCCAATACCTGCAATATGCACTGCCTACCGCAACGCCATTTCGAACATAGGCAACGCCATATATATATATTATATATATATTATATATATATATAGATATTATATATATATATATATATATATATTAGGGTGATTCAAAAAAAATTTTGGGGGAAATTTAATGAGCATAGTTGCTAATTTTGTTCCTTTTGTGTACAGAATAAATTCTGTATAAAAATTTTCAAAATCAAATGCATTTTAGAGGTCGCTCAATGAGCACAAAAGTTTCCATACAGTCGTATTCAGGTTACAAATTGAGGTGATGGCCAAATGATATATCACACACAATAAATCATAGATTGATTAGTAACTCGAGGTAGTCACAAGAAAACAGATATTCATATTGATTAAAAAAGTCTTTTAAAAAGTCTACAATAATTGTAGACTTATTGTAGAATTATTCACCCGGAACCCTCCGCTGCCTGATCTGCTTGTTCAACTGCAGGTCATTAACTGGTGCATCAGATCTGATGCCACCGGACTAGCTCTTCATGCTCTCACGTTTATATTACTTGCAAATAAACAGAATGCAGTGACATTTCTTCTCACAGAGGCAGTCAATTGAGATTGATCTATAAAACATTGGTCTCCAAGAAATAAATGACATTAGTCATCCATGTGGCCAAATGCACCTGAATGTCTGAAACGATACATCCTATCACCGACCGTCTCTCCTCGAATTCCACAATTCCACCACTTCCTTCCCCCTCAAAGTCCGACTCACACCTCAACGTGGTGAGGGGGTGGACTTCGGCCCATGGATCCTGATGATGATGATGATGATCACTTCCTTGTAATTGTCTCTTGAAAGATAATCTAGTCTTGCTGACAGATGATTGCATGCGATGAACAGTTGAAAATTACATTGGCCCTTCATCCGCGTATTAACAGTTTGCTTAAGTAATGGCAGCTACCAAGATAGCGAGGTCCAACAAGTTTATGCGATCCAATGCAGATTCTGCTTTGAAAAATGTAAGGTTTCTTGTCTGCTGTATCTTCTTGTAAATCTTCAGGAGGGGTATTCAACTGTTTTTTGTTGTACAATGAGATCTTGACTTCATAGCCAAATTCATGTTTCCATCGTCGTCATCATCATCATCATTATCGTCTTCGTCATCATTCACGTTGCTGCTCTTGCAATCCTAGTTGACCGATTACTTGAACTAGACCCTTCAGCTGATTTTCTTAGCATTTCATGCTTCTACCTTGGTTCAAGTCTGATCTTGTGTTTTGCAACGGTTGCCTCTTTCTGACTAAGATCCTTGTCATCAGCCATGCTCATCTTTCGTGGATCTCGCTGATCTGCCGAAAACCACTTTTTCTCATCAATTTTTAGATCATGCTCAGTTTGCTAATTGGCAATATAAAAAATGAGATGCACTTTTCAACAAATGCATCTGGCTTTTCTGTGACTCAGAGTCCCTGTTTTTACTTTTCTTGATCAAATTATACTCCTCCACTAGACCCTTTGCTTTTACACTATCTTCGACTAATAATGCTGTAAGAATTCTAGCCTTGTTCCAAATTCAGATTCACTTGATAATCATTGCATTCAAACCCTCTGACAGTCTTCTTCAAAATCTTGTGATGATAAAAAAAACTAGAAATGTGTATAGTGTGTGGCCTCCTGTAGGCAATACATTAATAGGAAGGGTTGCTTCTGGGTTCCCAGTTAACGTGACTTCAGTCTTCAACCTTGTCGCAGAAGTGCAAAAGTTTTCTTCCATTTACACTGCTAGCTGTAATGCAGTAAATAAAGCCATTATCTATATTACCTACACCACCGCGCCCCAGTTGTATTGTGTTGTATTGTATTGTATTGTATTGTACTCCACGTTTATATTGCGACCGAGCCACCCGCAGTAAAGATCCGAGAAATTAATCTCTGATAAACCGACCGACCGGGAATCGAACCCGGGCCGCCGGCGTGGTGAGCAAGCTACCAACCCACTCGGCCACTCATACTTACAGTATGGCCTATGACTAGGGCCTATGTATATAATTCTTGCTTATAGGATTGTTGCCCAATGTAATTAGGATTGTTGCATTCCAGTGTCTCGTCAATGGCAATTTCGTTGTTTCTTCAAATAGACCCCTCTCAGATTTCAGGGCATTGAGCGACCAGTAAACATTCATAGATTACAGTAAAATTTTGCTGAATTGTTCAGAAAGACCAAAGGAACAAAATTATCTACTATGTCGATCAATCAGAAAAACAATTTTTTCCCCATGGTGACGTGAATCACCCTAATATATATATATATATATATATATATATATATATATATATATATATATATATATATATATATATATATATATATACTAACTTATCGACTTATAGGAACCTATGTATGCACCAATGCTTCAGGTGTGTTATGCAAACTGTCTGGGATTTGGGGAAATTAATCCAAAGTACAATCATTGCCAGCCAATTGAAACGCCAACAGCCTTGCCAAATGCGTTCAAGCCATGGTTTTAAGCTGCAAATTTGTTCAGAAGAAAGGCTAAAAACTATATACTAGGAAAGATAGGCTAGTTAGAAAGAAGGTTAGGTCTGGACTTAATATCTGAGTAAATAGCTGCGAATTGAGCAAAGAATTGTAATCTGAATAATTCATTTTCTTTAAATATGAGCCAATAGAGATGTAACAGATCACTATAGGTACTGAAGCCATCCATATTTGAAGTGTTTTCCTTGAGAATACCTCAGTTTGGCCGAGCCCAATGAACTGAAAGGCAACGAGAGTCACAGCGAGAATAACAAGTCCTTTCATCGTTATCTATATATCTTCAATTCTTTCGCACAGAAGGCGACCGTAGCGGCGACTGAATGCGTTCCTCTTCCAGATAGATCGGGCGACGGACAGCTAGACAGTCAACTGAAAATAAACCTCGACCGAAACGTCCGTGTTGGTTTATGAGCTCGGCCTTCGTGGAGGCCTTTTCTGGACGTTATCTGCTCTTGGTGACTTCTGTCGTGCATATTTCTAGATAAGACTACGTGCATTTACTTGGGAAATTATGCGACTTTTGATGGTCTTTTACGAAGGAAAACGCGAACTATATCGATTCCGTTCGGTACGAAGCGTCTCAAAGCGTTCTACGTGGCACAACTTCGATTTACGTTCTACGTGGCACAACTCCGATTTACATTTTGTCGACATCATCAATAATGCGCTATGTAGGAACATTTATAGTTGCGGACAAAACGATCATTTTAGTTCAGTTTGTTTTTAATTTTTTAAATTATGCAACACTTTACATGCAGTCGTTACAGTGGCAACATGCAAAAACTGATTAGGACTACACCAGCGACTCGAATCTGGAGTCGGTTTGGATATATGCAGACTAGACATGTGTACTTAACCAACCCGCATCGCAGCCAGCTTTGACAGATAGGTTTCATTCGATAACGTGCGTAGCTTTGGTCTAAAAAGTGGGGTACTAAATTTCCCAATGTTCCCCTTGTGATTGTTAAATAATTATAACGGAATCGTTTATTCGCTTGACCTAATAAATATAACAACAACAACAACAACAATAATAATAATAACTCT